>JAUCBJ010005925.1:0-49556 GCA_032718475.1 Nemertoderma westbladi | reverse complement strand
ACTTATAAGAACAAAACGTAGCCACTGGTGGAACTATAATAAGAAGTATATATATATATATATATTTAGTTTAACAAGGGAGATAGCCACTGTTGAAAAGAAAAGCAGTCATAGTTAAACCAAATATTCGATCCTATTCCAGTACCGTTATCAAGGATATAATGTATTAAACCACCAACTGTTAAAATGACAGAATGCAAAAACAATGACTGTAGGCATGTACAATAACTGTAGGCCTAAAGGCAATCTAGTTATATTACTGTAGGCAAGTAAGACAATTAAGATATATATAATTAAGTAGGATATATATATACTGTATCTATTTATACCCATTAACAAAAAAACATTATCAAAAGTAAAGAAATTAACCGGCGACATACAGTAGAAACCATATATCTGATTAGATAAAGTAGGCAACTGAACAGTAAACGCACATTAGACAGTATTATTATGAAGTTGCAGAATGGTAAAACTTTACAAATAATATAGTGATTATTTATTACTCAAGAACCAAAAACAAGGCATTACACAGTAATGCTGTGCTAATGCAGTTTACTGTGTAATGCCTTGTTTTTGGTTCTTGAGTAATAAATCACTATATTATGTGAAAAGTTTTACCATTCTGCAACTTCATAATAATACTGTCTAATGTGCGTGAACTGTTCAGTTGCCTACTTTATCTAATCAGATATATGGTTTCTACTGTATGTCGCCGGTTAATTTCTTTACTTTTGATAATGCTTTTTTGTTAATGGGTATAAATAGATACAGTATATATATATCCTACTTAATTATATATATCTTAATTGTCTTACTTGCCTACAGTAATATAACTAGATTGCCTTTAGGCCTACAGTCATTGTTTTTGCATTCTGTCATTTTTAACAGTTGGTGATTTAATACATTATATCCTTGATAACGGTACTGGAATAGGATCGAAAATTTGGTTTAACTATGACTGCTTTTCTTTTCAACAGTGACTATCTCCCTTGTTAAACTAAATATATATAGATTAGCCGAGCTGCAACACACAATCTTGTCTTACTATATATATATATTTATATATTTCTATAAACTATAATGAAAAACACAATAATAACACACATATCAGACAGTCTGCTTATGTACTGTAGGTAGGCTACCGGTTTTACTGTAGGTTTTTACTGCTCTTGTCCAAGTCCCCCACCCCCCCCCCCCCCCCCCCCCCCCCCACAACCTTTCATATTAGCCTAACATTTCTGTTCAATATTTTCTCGTATTTCCCGCCAATAATATGTCTTTCATTTCTATTTATTTTTCAAAATTAAATTATATTTCTTCAAAATTCACTGCAATTATTTATAACGTGATTTTATTATTGTCTATAACTACAGTGTAAAAGATGTTGTTTTCTTTGAAAGAGCCACTTTTAAATTAGAATTTTAACGTAACAAAGTTATCGCAAAAAGCCACAAATTTTAAATGAGATAATATTAGCTACTACTAGCTATGCGGTATTACTTTGCCTGCCCCAATCACCCCCCCCCCCCCCCCCCCCCCATTCTTTCAAATCATAATTCCCTTTGCCTTTCTTATTGATTAATGTTGAACATCATTATCTTTCTTTAAATATCCCCTTTGTTGTCTGCAAAAGTGCGCACAATAATTACTTTATTATGTCCCCATTTGTGTACAATAATATAGTAATTATCCAATCAATCTTCCATAAATAATGCGGATAATAAAATATTTATCCAATCAAAGAGAAGTTTACTCTGTGGAATTCGCATTATTTTTTCTAGATCAGTAATCACGTTGGTTATTATTAATAAATTTAGCATTTTTAGCATGTTTAGTATTAGGTTATTTTGCTCCAGTAGCTAGTTAAATCAAATTTTTTGTTTGATTAATTAGTTGATTAAAGTTCTGGAATATCATCTCCACACACAAAGTATAGCTTAAAAATAACCTAAAATTTGCGATAACTTTGTTACGTTAAACTTCTAATTCAAAATTCAATATTTTAAAGACATATCTTACAACATATTTTACAAAAAGAAAGTATTTTTTGTCGGCCTCGATAACGGTATCACCACCGTACATGTACACCAAATCTGGATTGTGATTTTTAATGTGCTTTTTTGTTTTAATTAGTGTTTTAGAACACAATTGGACCTTCCCATAATATTAGGGTAGCTATCAAATATTTTTATGGTAGCTAGTGTTTTATGAGATATTGCAAATAATAATTATGAAAACGGCTAGAGTTCCGTATGTGCAACATTTTCAGTTTGCTCTAAAATGTGTTTAGTTTACCAGCTACTACTTTTTAATGTTAGTGTGAAGTATTCTAGGATATTTCGAATTATTTTTTTTATTAAATAATGTTCTAGAACATACAATTTTTTGTTCTAGAACATTTAAAAAAAAAATGTTTTAATATTTTTTTGTTTTTTTTTTAACAATTTTTTTTGTATAATTAACATATATCTAGTAATTTTATGTACTCAAGTAATAATTTACAATTATAGCTAGTAATTTATATCTAGGCCTATAGCTATAGCCTATAGTCTATAGCGTATAGTCTATAGTTATACCTATAGCTAGCCCTAGCTAACATTTTAAAAAATGTTCTGGGATGCTATCGTTATGGTTAGTTGTTCTGTATTCCAATTTTTTTTAATTAAACAATCATTTTAATAATTCTTTTTAAAAGAACAAATATTCTAGAATATTTTTTTTCGAAAATTGATAATAAAAATGATCTAGAACATTTGGTACATGTTCTAGAACATTTAATAAATGGTCTAGATCTCTTGTCAATAGAAAAAAAGCAGGCAAAATAGCATAAACAATTTTAAAATTGAACAATTTTTTAAATAATTTTCTTTTTAAGAGTAAGTAATTTATTTTCTAGAAAATTCATAATTAAAATGTTCTAGAACATTTTTTAAAGTTCTAGAACACTCAATATAAGTTCTAGAACATTTATCGAGAGAAAAACCTAACAAAAAAGCATGACAATTTGTTGAAAAAGACAATTTGTTGTTATTTTTATTTTCTCTAAACCGACAAACATAATGCCTATTATATAATTGAAATGAGTCCGTTGCTGAGGATAAGCTTCATGATAAAAAATGAAAATTTTCGAATATATTTCATATCCTTCATCAGGGTTAATTATTATATTATTAACACAGTGAACACTTGTGATTTAACACTTGGTACACTTACGGTAAAAACCAGGTACACTCACAGTTGCTAAGCGGACACAGAAGAAAATAAAAACAGACACCAAACGGAATTATCAGAAAGAAAGTGACCAATGCATCTAATTAAAATATACAGTATATCCAATGGTAATTTAAAAATCAATAGTATACAAAGGGCTAGGGATGTCCCGGAATTCCGTTCCGGCCGGAATTCCGGCGGTTTTTGCCCGATTCCGGTTCCGGCCGGAATTGGGTCAATTCCGGCCGGAATTTTACCGGAATTGCAAGGTTCATATCTAGTTTGATAGTTGCAATTAGTTTGTTAAATTATTATCAACATTTATATATATTTATTAAACATTATTACCAATTAGTTTAAGATACTTTTCAACACTTGTAAACAAGTATAGAAATAAAGATTTCTTCGACCGTTAGAGCTAACATTTAAGGATGAAAGGCATAGATGTCCCCTGGTTAGCCCCTTGTAACACTGGTAAGTCGTTTTCAGATTTTGTCTTAGTCAGAATCTCAAAATGCTCCATTGGTAACACAAGTCATAAGTCATTTGATAGAAAATATAAGATGCGTGTCTCACATTTACTGCATATTTATACCCAAAGTAACCAATCACAGGCATCTTGCCGGATATAACACTTGAGTCATGTGTCAAAAGATGGAAGGAACATGGGACATAATCACTTTCGACTTATAGGTCGTAACTTACGATTTACCAGTGGAGACGCTCCCATTGAAACCAATGTGTTCCATAATTTATTCTGACTAAGACTACATAAGACTTACCAATGGAGCACGGACCTTAGCGGGTAGTTTTTCCAATTTAATTATTACAATTTGCTTATAAAATGGCGTTTTTTTAGATTGATTTTACATTATTTGACATTGATTTTAAGTACATTATTTTACATTGAATTAATTATTAAATAATATGATAATTACAGGAGGCTAAATAAATTGCTAACATTGTAAAGTTAGCAATGAAACTCGATTAACGATTAACACAATTACAATTACTACTCTAACCTAAAACTAATATAAAACGTTATTACAATACGTACAGGTCCTGCGAGTGGTCGTTAGTTCAATCGTGCGTCGTAGGTGCTGCATAATATAGTAGTTTTCTTTACTATTTACAGCAAATCCATTTCTTACCATAAATCTATTTATTCCCAGCAACAATTAAACTGTAACATGTGATGTACTAGGGGCGTCGTTTATTGTTTTGGTTCGAGTAACATGTCTCTATAACATGCTCCTTTCCCTTAAAGACACCACGATATTGCACCAAAGGACCTAATGACGCGAAACCATAGGTTTTTGTTTAACGTAGGTTTTTTAGGAGTTAAAGGCTAAAACCCTAACTTTTGGCCAAGTTATCGATTTTAGAAAAAAAATGATATTGAATAATGCCGAAGTACCATACCGTCACCATAATAGGCCATAACGGCACAGGTCATTATCCACTCCACCCAGCTTAATTCCCCCAAGGTTCTGATTCATCTCATTATCAAACTTAGCTGTAGAAATTAAAAAAATTCATCTGTTTCACAAAAAATTATACAGTTTCATGGGTCATTTAGTGTATTTCACTAATTATAGAAAATTCCGGTTCCGGCCGGAATTGCGACCGGAATATTCCGGCATGTTGAATTCCGGTTCCGGCCGGAATCAAAATATCGATTCCGGGACATCCCTACAAAGGGCTGATAAAAACATAGGCCTACAGAAAGCAGGAAAATATAAATAACGTATTAACTAGAAGTAAATAACAGTCGACAGTAGTGCTGATGAAAAAAACATACAGTAGAACAGTGAAATAAAATAACTAGGATTGTAACGGATAAAATCATATATAAAAAACCTAATAAGTATACAGTAGAACAGTGAAATAAAATAACTAGGATTGTAACGGATAAAATCATATATAAAAAACCTAATAAGTATACAGTAGAACAGGGAAATAAAAATATCAGATCGAATCTAACGATAGCGTAGATAAAAATATACAGTATAAATATTTACATATATTACAAAAGATAAAAATAAATATACAGTAGTACACGGAAATATAAACAAATATTTGTTTATATTAACCCTGGATGAAGGATATGAAATATATTCGAAAATTTGGGTAACACCATCATTTTTTATCGTGAAGCTATCCTCAGTGGCGGACTCATTTCAATTATATATATTCCTTCAGTTAGACGGGCTGTGCAGTAGCACTTTGAATTGATTCGTATTATATACATGGTGTATATGTGTGTTTTTTTTGGTAACAGTTCCGTATAGAACTGCATTTTTATAACATAAATCATTGTTACCATGGCTACAGTGAAGAGTTCTAGAACAAATAATATATAATATACACTATTCTAGAACAAAAATAAAATAAAAAAATTATTGTTCTAGAACATATAGCTAGTAATTAAAAAAAATTATTTATTTATATTATTATTCAAAAATTTATCCACCGGTACCAAATTGTATTATTTGTTAAATTTACTAGCTATTTTAAAATTAAAAAAACCTAGCTATATGTTCTAGAACATTATATTTTTTATTTTTTCTATTGTTCTAGAACTCTTCAATGTTGCCATCGTAACAATGACATATGTTTTAAAAATTCAGTTCTATACGGAACTAGCCTTTTTTAATAATTACTTTTCACTACACTACTTGAACTTATAAACAACCACAAATAGCTCTGGTACCTATTGAAATCTAGTATTGATTGAAAACTATGAAAACAAAATGTTAATAACTTATTAATTCTAGCTAGTACTAATTAATATTTTAATTGGTTTAGAGGTATAGAAAGTACCAAATATATGTTATTTTATAATTATTATTTGCCAAATTTTCATAAAGCACTTGCTACCAAACAATCACTTATTTATATAGCTACCATAAAAACATTATGATAAAGAAATAAAAGTCATAATTAGACAGTAATAAACTTCTAATAACTAAAATTTAAAAAATGCCGATTTGGTGTACATGTACGGTTAGTGTTGATACCGAAAAAAATTATTTTACTATATAAAAAGTCAGACAAAAAATGTTTCTTTCCTTTTGTAAAAGAAATAGTTATTACATTAGAGTACGATTTATATGGAGTTATAATGGGGTAGACGACTCGGAAATTTTTTTTCGAGTTTTCGTTGGTTTCATGTGAAAGAGCATGTGAAATAACCCCAGAGAGCAATTTTACTTAAAAAAAATAAATATTGGCGGAGTTATAGCGATTTTAAAACGCAAAATTAGCAACATCGAAAAATCAGGCCGTTTCAGAAAACTGCACTAGTGACGTCACTAGTGCAGCAGTAAATGTTCATTGGTTACTATACAATATAAATCTCTTAGTAACTAAAATAAATTGTGTAGCTAATATTTATTTGGTGTGTTTTTGTGTTGTGTTAAGAATCCTTTATTTGATATCTTAATGTGGAAATTGATTCATGACAAGTTAATTATTCCAGAATAATAATTATTTTTCCCAAACTATACAGTTGTTAGCTATACAAATAAAATATATTTGTAGCTAAAACTGCCAGGTGGGAGAAATCCAGTAGCTTATTGATGTTTTATTCAGCTTCAAAACTTAGATTACTTTGGTTTAGATTGTGGATTCGCACTTTTTCGATTGTAATTATTTTTATACAAGTTAAATTATTGAATTCCGATTGATAGTTGATAGTTAGTCCATGTAGCTGTAATGGATGACGTAGTAAAAATATCTTCAGCTGCCATCTCAATACAATCAGCATTAATCAGAATTTAGTTGAACTATAACTACTGTATTATTTACATTTTTTAATTATCTATTTTTTCACAATTTTGGGAAATATATATTCCTTCCAGAAGCTACGACTACTTTTCAGTAAACTTTGCATGTATATGGAATCATGTGATACTTCAACTATTTTCACTTCGCCATTTATTTCAAAAGATGGATCTGCGATGCTAAACAAGGCCCATTGTTTATTGCAAAGATGCATTTGAAGTTGGATTTGTGCCATGAATTTAGCGCTTACGATATTCGATTGTGTAAGATAAGATTTTTGAATGGCATGTTTTAATGTTGGGCATTTTACTTCTACCACTTGCGTTGGTGTAATGGCATCTGAAATGGCATCAAAAAATAAGATTTTGTGGTATTTTATAAAAACACTAGCTACAATATTAAAACAGTACATACCATTGAAAACACTAGCTACCACAAACATTTGTTTTTATTTTCTTTAAAACATTTTTTTTTCACATGTAACTAGCCAAAATATGTCAAGAACATAAACCTATAGCCCAAAACATTATGTTTTGGTATTTTTTGGTATTTTGATATTTTTGAATGTCAAACCAAAAACAGCTATTATGAAAGGCAGAAGAATGGTGACACGTGCAACACTAGTACCAGTAACACTTTACAGTGAACTGACAAAAAAAAACTAAATAATTTCCATCTAGTGCTAATCTACCCATCCCGCATTGTTCGCTGTAAAAACAATTAAAAAATAGATTAATGAAACGCCTGGCAGTATTTAGCTAGCTATATTTATTTTTAGCTACATACAGCTCTACGATACAGGTATGGGCGAAATCAATATTATTCTAGAATAATTAACTTGATATGAATAATTTGGCTCCATACCGCTATCCTATAATCGATTTTTAACACAACATAAATACACATCCAAATAAATACATAGCTACATTTATTATTTGTTTTATTTTAGATACTGCAATATTATACTTTATATTAGCCAATCAACTGCGCTTGACAACTGTTGCTGTGTTATGGCTGACGTCACTAGTGCAGTTTTCTGAAACGGCCTGATTTTTCGATGTTGCTAATTTTGCGTTTTAAAATCGCTATAACTCGGCCAATATTAATTTTTTCTAAGTAAAATTGCTCTCTGGGGTTTTTTCACATGCTCTTTCACATGAAACCAACGAAAACTCGAAAAAAAATTTCCGAGTCGTCTACCCCATTATAAATGTTGTCATGATAAATAAAAGGACAATAAGACCCCCTCACACGGAACAAAAAAATTTTCTGAAACTTGTTGCTCGACACGTGGAAAACTTGTTGCTCAAGAAAATAACAATTATTTCAAAATATATAGCTAATATGTCCAGTGATATATTTATAATATCAAATTTTCTAATATTAGCTAGTATAAAAATGGGATGTAATAATAATTTATTTACATATACAATCGGATAGAGAATCATCAAAAGTAAATAAAAAAAAATAAAATAATAATAAAATAATAAAAAAAAATACTTGTCGCCTCTTAGCGGCCTGCGTGAGATTTTAAAAATTTCACTGAAAAGATTAATCCTCCGTTATTCTCAATTTTTATTTTTCGATACCACATTTTTTGGAACCAGCATGATCATTTTCATCATATTTTTCACCCACATTTTGTATTTTCGTTTTCTATTTCTGATAATTGACAATTTTGTAAAAATAATAATTAAATTTTTAAAAACTGAAAAAACCCAAATTAAATTAAAAAATTAAATTTTGTCAAGGTAAGAAAAGTGCGTGAAATTACCTTTCATATAAAGCAAAAATTGCAAGGTATGGCGGATGAGTTCTTATGAGATGACGGATCAGATTTTTCGTGCGAAAAAATGTCATTCTGAGATAATCGCCGTCAAAGTCTTTTACTCGTCAATGTCTTTCTCGCAAAACTACCTGTATGGGGTCTGGTTGGTTAATGGGGGTTTTCGGGTCGCTGATTTCATTTCCGATGTCACTTTTAATATTTGGGTGAATGTAGTTTGTCCGTCTATCGGTTGTCTGTCTGTCTGTCTGACATTTGGACAGTAAGCTCGACCTAGTAGTACAGTAGTAGTAGTAGTAGGTGTAGTATTCAGTTATAAGGTTAAAAATATTCTGCAAAGTTTATTGATACATATTGCAGTTATTGTGTGATTTTTTTATAGATAAATTGTTCAAGTCGAAAGTAATCTGCAGTGCTTTACTGATATCTACTCAAGGAAGCCACGTATACTCCCGGGGTTGGTTATCACACGTTGTCAACGTGAGTACGCTAGTCTACTGACTATATATTAACAATACTATGTATAGTACGCCTACAGCTGATATCGTAAATGTCAGGGAATTATTGTAAAAAATGGACAAGTCATTGAAACGTACGGGAATTTGATATTTCGAGGATAATATGTGTCATAAGCGAAAATGTGTAAAATGTTATCTGCTCGCGTCGCTCTCCATTCCTTTTCCTCTCATCACTAAATATATATCGTTAAACTCTATTTGCCTGTTTGATTATAATTGGTCTGTTGTGGTAGTTTGCCAATTATCCTGATATTGAAGGACTCACTAATTAAATTTCTATGTAGCTTTTTGGTAATATAATAAAACAAATAAACAAGATAAAGCGGCAAATATAATATACCGGTATTTTATAAAAATTAGTGTACCTGTTGTAGTCAGGGAATTTTTTATTAAGCGGGGAAAATTCAAACTGAAATAGATTGATTAAGTGAGTTCTTTCTGGCCTAGGCCTTTCTTCAAACTGATATAAACTGATAAACACTAAACCGAACAGTAAAATCTCATGTAATTTTGGGAAATTGTATATCTCCATATTTTTATAATTTTCGATATACCCGTCTAATACAATGTGCAATTATATAGTTCCACCTATTTTATGCTCGCCCCACTATGTGTCTTATCCTAATACATACATTAGAGGTACCGGTAACTTTGTTATTTGCTGTTGTGCAGTGTGGTTTTACAGTTCAGTTTAGTGTCTGACACTGACAGCGCAGCATGTCGCTTTGTTTCTGAATTAACATATCACCTTGAAGGACATCCCATGACACTCAAAATGGGTCTGTCTGTACATTACACCGTCACCCGCCTGGCTCACGGGACTTGACGAAAAGGGCTACATTGTAGGGCTCTGCTCCCTACCATAACTAAACTAAAATAATTATTATTACTTATAAATTTTATTATTGTGCTATATGTTGTTGTTTATTATTAATTTACCTTGAATAATGGTGTAAAGAATGTTTAAAAAAATATCCATTTGATGTAGAGACTAAAGTTGTTGTGTAACCACCACTCGGTGAATTAAATACGCTTAAATAATAGTTAATAACGAACGCGATCACTGCGGCACATTTTACTACCAGCTACTTTCAGCCCCACCCAACTGGGCACTGCCATTATCATTTAATCGTTTCCTTTTCTATACTCTGTTCTCAATTATATCCCATCACCTAATTTACCTCTATTTCTTACATTTATTTAATTATGATTAATCACCTACCCAATCATCAGTAGGTCTTGGGCATTGTTGCCACGTAAGAACTGTAAGCCCTTATCTTACCAGCCAACAGTTATCATGCTATCGCTAGGTAGTAGTTATATATTGGCTTCCGCCTATTATGGTTTCCGACACACCAACACACAATGACACACTAACATCCCCATAATTTGCACCGTTCGCTGATGACTCGGAGTTTTAACTCGCCGGCTCGCCCCATAATTACCACTTTTCACGGGAACATGTATGGTTTCTCTTCTCCATCCAACCAACCATCTTTGGATGGTTGGTTGCTTAGCAGATAGCAATAGCCAATAAGGACAGGCTCATTTGAAGCCTATAGTGGACTATTTCTTGGACGAGGTTTTTAGAGGCCATGTTATCTGTTAGTGACAGTTCTTGTATTAATCCATTACATGGAATTGTCTGCATTCTCTGTGTTATTAACTTTATCGTATTTTTGTCTGGCTGGCTATTAGTTGTACTGAAGTGGTGTTAACTCGAAACTAAAGTGTTTATGTTTTCTTCCACGTTTTGCAATTCTGGTTATTCGTCTGTTGTCTTTGTTAAATTTATAGTTTTGCATAGAGTTCTCCAATTCATTTAAGATGTGGGTTATAGTTTTAATTTAATTATTTAATCGTTCTCTGTGTGTACTTTATGCACTTATATCATTCGTACATCAATATATATATTGGATATTGGGCCTTTAAAGTGTAAGTTCAAGTAATACGGTAGGTTTATTTATTTCGCCCATGTGAAGAATACCAGGATTTCACTTTTCGGTCAACTTTTTATTGGAATTTTATATATGAAGATTTTTTATTTTTTTTAATTTATCTTTATTAAGTGTTTTATAGCGCTTATTTCTGTCTTATAACCTGTACATATACTAATTCGTTTATTGTTTTGGTTTGATTCAGCCCTATTGTAACCTGTGTTTTTATTGAAAACCTGGTATTCTTCACATGGGGGTAACTGAAAAGTGAAATATAACGGCAGTAAGTCTGGTATTATTCACATGGGCCCACAATTGGCCACACATTTATTTTTTAACTAAGCCACGCTTTTCCATTTTTCTCTATAACTTATTGTTTACTTTAGGTTGAAACCCGACAATTTCTTGGCTTATTTAACGACCACAGTGACGCTAAAGAAGAAGATATCCAGCGCCAAGGATTCACTGTGCAAAAGTCCTCAGGTTAGAGAATGAATGGATACTCATACAGGTCAGGGAGTCCGGGGGGTCTACCACCTGCCAGGGGAACATCGACAAAAAGTATTAAACTTCTGATTACGCACACGCAACAATACGAACCTTTGTATTTGACTCGCTGACAGTTTGGTTTAGAATAACCGGCCTCCATCGGCCACGATTGATGTACTTCCGTTTTGTTGTAGATATCTCATTGCTGTTCACCCCCATTGTGATCTACCATACTATTTAATACAGGCTCAGAAGGGCTGATTCTAACCAAAACAATAAACGCATAAGTATATACAGGTTGGTTATAAGACAGAAATAAGTGCTATACAACACTAATAAGGAGAAATTTGGAGAAATACAAATTCTTCATAATTTTTTATATAAAATTCAAGTAAAATGCGACCGAAAAGTGAAAACCATAGGAATTCTTCACATGGGCGAATTAAATACTATTCTGACCTGGTATAATGGAAATAACACTGGGATTAGTGATAATAACTATTTAAAAGTGGTAAAGGATACATAGCAACCATTACACATCACGAAACCGGAAACATTAGTAAGCAGCTTAACATGGGACACATCTATTAATTAATTGTAATCAGTGATATACCCAGTTGTTTCTGTCCTACTGTGTGCAAATGGGACGTTATCTCTTCCAATTTCAACTCCAGATATATAGGGAATTCGTAATGAAACTGATTCTGCTCCGATACCCAATGCATGGCATCCTAACTGGTTTAAATCTCCCCCTGATATTATATCCTTCTTTTAAGTTTATAAATTGAATTCATTATTCAGCTATCGTAACTCTTCACTTACCCTGGGATTGGCCTGTCTTGAGACAAGCTTACTTACTTTCTCAAAGTAACTTTATTTCAGCAATGCATATTATTATACCGTGGTCTCCCTCTTGGGAAATTAAACTTCTTTGCAATGTTATGTCGTAAGGAAATACGAGAATGCGCCAGCGTTATCATCATTATTTTGGTTCCGTATGTACCCTGGGAAAACAGGTTTGTTTATATATCGTCTCCGGAAACCCAATCGCAATGTTGTGATTTTCATTAGTTGCTAGCGGCCGTCATTGTTACCCAGCTGAGGTATGAAGCGAATCACCAACTCCGAGCACTAATCTCCGTTGAAAATATCCCTTGAGACAATGATTTTACCGTAATTAATTAATACCTCATCTTGGACACAACATCCTATAAATCCCTTGGTTGTTGTTCATCATTTTATCATCTGAAACTGGTTTGGTGTCGTGCCGAGATTTTCAATTGCGTTAGTTTAAATTGGAAATTGAGTTACATTTTTTGAGGATTCCTTCGTTGGTGGGCTGTTGCTTCACATATGTAATTTATTCCATGGACATTCAAGATTAGCCCTTGGTGGGTTTCTCTGGTGTTTGGAATCCTCACGGGTTATGTTCAATGCAAATTTTCATGATAATATCCGTGGGACTGCATGTCTGCATGTATAAATTTGAAATTAAGCAGGATATTCATGTTGTTGATCCATTCCCCAACGATCAATCGCTCCATATATTCCATATGCTATGTATACAATTCCATATTGTCGACACGTAAGTAAGATGAAGCGATCGCATTGCGAACGTGAAGATGCCTCACATACATACATCATCACTCATCAACTTATCTTGCTCACTTGTTTGTCAATATGGAATTACTCACATTGCACTCTGCCAACTCCACGACTGACACATGGAGGCAGCTTGAGAAGTAAGTAGGTAGGTTGGTGTTTCTGTTAATCTGTGTAAATGCGAAAGATTGGCACATTCTGGATGCTTTTACAATCTTTTCTAACTAATTATCCTGTGTGACAGGCTCCTCCTCCGAGGAGCGTGCCATTGATGCATTAATTAGGCGCGACATGCGTTTGCAGTCATAATTTTATATGTTATGCATCACCCACTACAGTTTGAGTTCAATTCCACACAGATCTCCAAGGCTGTAAGTACGTGAGTCCTCACCGTTTGTGCATAAAAAGAAGGAGCATTCCGCATCCAATAACATCCTAACTGTGGTAACGACAGCTGTATAATAATTGTATTATGGTATTAGCACGAATTAGTAGGAGCTTGCTTACTCTTATATTTCTATATAGTAATAAAGCCACTATTATCTGCATGTGTCATACTCCTACCGACCCAACTTCAACGTCACATTGTTACAGCGGAAATATAATTATTTGTTCTGACTCTACCTTTTATACTGTGAATGTCATTTGTCCTTTTGTTTTGTAATAAGTGTAGGCCTGCCAACATCGTCCCATAGTTAGTTGGGTTTGTCACTTGGGCTGCTGTGGGTATGTGACTGTATTTCGCGATCCAGGCGGTTCTTTCATTCGCTGCCATTTGGAGCTTTGGGGATGAGATGGCTAATGGTTATGATTCATAAGTTCAATGTATTATCATCACATGAATAATTTGTAAGTGAATATGTAGGATTTGTAATCAATTTTGTCTGTCAGGTTTTATTGTTTGTAACATTTTTATTTCTGCATTTCATGGTTTCCGTGATTTTATATTGTGGGAAACCTAATATATGATTTTGTCTGATTCTTTGTTTTGGCTGTGTGCTGTGTCTGGGTGCGAGATCTAACCATCCAGATCAGGTGTATTGTGTAATTGTAGACCCTGGACGGCTGGACGACACAACTCAGATTTGTTCGTTTTTCTAATATTTATTATGATGTGATACTCATTGTATTATTCCCTTGCCTTTTATTTGTCATAGTTTTGTTTATTTTGTTCGTTGTTTTCCTTTCCCTCTCTGAATTTTATAGTCTACGATTATAATTTGAAGATAACTTATATCTTGGCTTGCATGGGAGTTGTTGTCAAACATATATTCCGTTTTACGGTACGCAGCAAACTTCGCTGCGAGAATGCTTCGCCCGCGTCCTATCTTCGCCCTCAAAATGAGCAACTCGCCCGGCGGTAACCTTCGTCCGCGAGCAACCTTCGCCCACTAAACAATTATTATTTTTTTATTAGAAAAAGCCGCCTCTATAGCCTGCTCCTTTCCGTCAATTGGTAACAACATCGTTTATTATTTTGGTTAGAAAAAGCCGTCTCTGTAACCTGCTCCTTTCCCTCAATTGGTAACTAAACTGCTTAGTAACACAAATCTTATTGGGCGAAGATTGGACGCGGGCGAAGATTGGACACGGGTTGAAGGTTGTTTATTATTTTGGTTAGAACATACCGACCCTGTAACCTGCTCCTTTCCCTTAATGTTTTCAATTAAATTTAATAGCTTTTAAAACCACTAACGGCGGGGTAGCTCAGTTGGTTGAGCGCCGGGCCTGCAATCTATTGGTTTTAGGTTCAGCCCCGCCAGGGTCCACTCAGCCTTTCATCCACTGGGGTCGATAAAATGAGTACCAGTTAAATAACTGGGAGCAAATCTTGGGATAGGAGTAGCGCCCACCCCTACCCTCGGGTAGCAGCTATCGAAAGTGGAGCCTTCGGGTCGCCTCCGGCTTCAGCCGACTGTTTGCTTTTTTTTTTTTTATTTCATAAAACCCGGACAAGCCGGTATCAAGATAAAATTTCCCGGTAGTTGTGCATAAACATAAAATTGCGCCGATATAAATATGTAACATTCTGGTAGGTCTCGGTCCGCAAAACAAAATAAAAGCACCATAAAATATAAATTCTACATCGATTATAGACGATTGAGTCTCCAGTGCCGAGGGACAGCAGCTCAGCACACCGCCACTAAAAGCGATTCAATGATACAGATAAAATACTGTTCGTGTTTCCCAGCATGATATACAAATTGCCCGTATAAGTTGAAGAAGTTCACAATGCTGGATAAATATTAGGTCCAGTCGACCTAATATTGAGTTCGAGTTGTATTTACAAGTTTATGCTTGGCACAGCGTAGTTACTAAGTCCACACTTTTCGAAGGTTGAACCAAGAACCAAGCCCTACGGTGAATATTATGACGCATGCAGGATCGAAGTGAGGTCTGCAAGAAGAAGTTTGGACATTGAGGAATTCTCCGAATTATTCCTGCACAATCCCGTAAGATTTCGTCGGTAATCGGACGACATCCTAACAGTCGTATTGTCGTATAGAATGGAGTTACTAGTGTAGGGTCCCAGGAATAATAAACCACGAAGAGCCTTTTGATAATAGACATCAAGATGATTAAGTTCTACATTACTCATTGACTCTGCAAGGATCCGCGCGGAATATGTGATGCTGGGACGTCCATGAATAATTTATGATAATGTTAATATTATAGGCGTAATTACTCGTCTATTATATTACATTGAATGTTATCGTCTTTTGAATTATTTATATTTTATATGGGTTATTTTCTTTCAGTATTATAATTTTTGTGATTTAGGTTCACCAAGTATCAGATTCCATATCTACAATAAATCTCGATACAGTTGCTACGCAACGAGTGACGCCAACCGGGAGGGTTTAGTCGTTACCCAGTTACCTTACGGTGTGCTGGTCGCGGCATACGCCTACCCCTACACAGCAATAGAGGCTGTACGAACTGTAAACGCTTTCTGTGACCAGCTTAGAGCCTGATGCGCTCAAATCAATTTGTTTATACGTAAGTCGCGATTTCTTTCTGCCACTGAAAGGAAACACAATGCGGTGAAACCTTGTCTCACACAATAGTTTGTTTTACAAACACCAATCGACAAACTTACAGCCAATTAATTGTATATTACTCTAGTTTCGTATATGCTATACCCGCTTCTGTGATAACGGGGGTTCTTTAAGATAAGACGACTTCATAATAGTAATGGGCCCAAACGGATATTACTTTGCATTTTGGAGTTGTACTCCTGTACTCGTACTGTAACACACAAAACTGTACATTCGAGTTACTACAACCCCCACCATCAACCCATCGACGACTTTATATAACAAAGAGATTCCAAGTTACATAACTTGTCCTGCTGTTTTTTTTTCACGAATAGTTTAAAGTAATTTCCCGACGCATCGTCCACTTGCTATCCTCCTACACTTTGGCACCGAACCTCTCCTTTCTCTTTGTGTGCTGTTACCCCCCCCCCCCCCCCCCCCCACACTATGTCGTTACGTTTACTGTATACTGCTCTCGCCCCCCCGCCAATCAAATGTCCCCTGTATATTGGGCCCTGTGTGTGGCTGGCCTCTCTCCGTACTACCTTTTGTTCGCTCCGGACATTAAGGAGAGTAGATTGACCGTGGTATACACTCACTCAACCACTCCTAGAAAGTTGTCAGCCTTTTTTAGCCCGTTTATTGTGCTATTATTATTATATTGAGGTTATTCCACGAACACAAACAACGTCATTAAGTTTAACGTTAATTATACAATTACTGCCTGTCATACATTAACTATTAGAGTATTGTATATCAGTTTTAGTCAATATCAAAACGTTAATATCTTGTTTGTTTAAAACTATTTTATCATGATAACAAAATCCTGATATCCCTATGTATCTATGCGGTGTCCAGTGTCCTACAGACATTGTTGGTAACTATTGTCTACTGTGTTCTCTTGTATACAAAAGAAAACTATGTGTTTATATGTGTAAATTTTTTTATTTATTCGCGGTTTTCTTTAACCACAATTTAATGGAATTTTGAACTAATAATATAAGTTATATAGAATACAGTAACATTCCATCACATTACATTAACAGTAACATCACATTGTATTCATTTTGCTGTTTATAATTTTTATTGTTATTTTTTTCTAAAATTATCTGATTATAATTAGCATTTTAAATGAACTGATATTATTTTGTTATACTATTTTTTTTTTTTTACTTATTTCATTCCCTCAAGTTCTGTAAAGGATTTATTTTTTACGTAAATTATTAGGAATTTTCTTATTTAATGTTCTAATCGGTCGTTTATGACTGTTTCTATTTTTTGTTTATTATTCGTGATTGTTGTTTGTTTTATACTTTTCCAGCCAGTTTGTTGCACTACTACTATAATTATTTAAATAGGCCTATATTGTACTTATAATAGTTAGTTAATAGTTAATAGTATATATTGTAATAAACATAATGAATGATAAATATAATTGATCACTTTTTTTCTTCAGATTGGGTTTTGGTTGATTTAACTGCTGTTTGAATCTCTATAAACTCAAATCTCTAATAAATGTTGGTAAATTTCGTATTGCGCGTCGGCTTCTCCAATAAACAGCTGTTGGTTTGTCGTCGCATTAATGCAGATAGTCTACCGCTATATATACCTAATAGCTGTTGTTTTCCTTCTCGTCGCCACGTACCTGGTGACGTCATTGCTCAGAGACTACATCTCGCGTGGCGCAATAACCCCGTCCGTTCGGTTGTCAGACTTCTCTAGCTATGGGTCGCCCCTTAGCGGAGAGCCGCGTACTCGCCGATCCAACGGCGCCGCTCGCTGCGGGATGTCAAACTGTTTCGACTGGTTACCATGCCAACGACGTGGTTTCCGTGTGTACGTGTACCCACCGGTGGAGGGCGCTAAAGTCTCACCGCTGTACGCCAAGATACTGGCGGCGGTGCGGGGTAGTCGGTACTACACGGCGGATCCGCGGGAGGCGTGTCTGCTGGTCCCCTCGGTGGATCCAGTGGACCGCGACCCACTCAGCCCAAACTTCTCGCCCCGACTCGGGGACACGCTTGCTTCGCTCCCCCATTGGAACTCCGGCCGGAACCACCTGCTGTTCAACATGTTCGCGGGGACCTGGCCCGACTACGACGAGTCCATGGACTTCCCCGCGGGCGCTGCGATCCTCGCTAAAGCGAGTTTCAGCTCGGAGGCCTACCGCCGGGGGTTCGACGTGTCGTTGCCCCTGGTGACGGCGGACCTACCGCAGCGCGCCGGCCTGTCGTCCGGCCGGCGCGCCGCTCGGCGCCGCATCCTACTCGCGTTTAAAGGGAAGCGCTACCTGTACGGAATCGGTTCGGCGTCTCGGGACCTCCTGCACCAGCTGCACAACGGCGTCGACGTCGTCCTGGTGACCACGTGTCGCCACGGGAAGCAGTGGCGCGCCCACGCCGACTCCCGTTGCGACGCAGACCAACGCGACTACGACGCCTACGAGTTCGACGCGTTGCTAGGTAACTCGAGCTTCTGTCTGGTCCCGCGGGGGCGGCGACTCGCCTCGTTCCGGTTCACCGAGTCCCTCGCCGCCGGTTGCGTTCCCGTCGTCGCCGCCGACGGCTGGGTCCTCCCGTTCTCGGAACTCCTCGACTGGAGTCTCGCCTCCGTCGTCGTCGAGGAGCGACTCCTCCTGCAGACTCCCTCGTTGCTCCGCGGGATTCCGCGTCGACGCGTTCTCGAACTGGAGGAGCAGTCGTTTCGCTACTGGAGGAATTACTTCTCCTCCGTGGAGGCAATCGTCGATACGACCCTCGAGATCCTCCGACAGCGGGTTGTCACGGAGACCGCGCCTCCGGCCGTGTGGACCTCGGTAGCGGGAGGGTTGCGCCATCTACCGGGATACTCAGACAATCTAAACGACTTCCCTTTGATCTCGCTAGAGGTCCCTCGATCCGGTTTCATCGCGGTTATATCGATTCGTCGGGGTTTATCCTCCAAATCCTCGTCTTCCTATCGATTGTTAACCAACGTGGCGTTGAGTTCCCACTGTAAAGGAGTCGTTATTCTGTGGAGCGCGGAGAGACGGCCAATCGAGTCGTTGTGGCTGGGTCTCCGGGTCCCGGTTACCATAGAGACCGTCGCTAACGCGTCCGCCCCCGGCCGTTTCTATCCCGCGGGAGTCCGGGCGACCGACGGCTATCCGGCTGTGCTCTCGTTGGACGACGATTCCTCCTTCACCACCGACGAGGTGGATTTCGCCTTCAACGTTTGGTTGGAATTCCCGCAGCGTTTGGTCGGGTTCGTTTCGAGGGATTTCTATTGGGATTACAGGAATAATAACTGGAGGTACGTGAGTAATGGTTCTAATCTATTAATTATTATTATTTTATATTGTTTTATGATCAGCTTTCGAGTGGGGCGAGCCTTAAAGTAAGGCGAGCCGTACTATGGGTATCATTATTTTCATCCTTGTCGATCTGGAGTTTCGAATATTCGAATGTAACCAAACTGTTCGGTTTGTTTGGATTCCATCTAATTAATTATTTATTGTGTTTCTATTTATTGTTGTTAACGCAAATTTAGTGAGGGTGAAGTTTTAGTAAATTTCAGTCTAGTTTTCAGTAGTTTTGTGTTTGATGTCTGTGAGTTTCTGTATTTTGGTGTGAATAAGATATTTATTGTGCATGGAGTTTAATAAGCTGTTAGATTTTAATTTCTCATCCAGAATTATCTTCTATTTCAGATACACATCGCAACTGTCAAATGAATATTCTATTATCGAGACATCTGGGGCGTTTTACCACCGTTACTATGGATACATGTACAACCATTATCTGTCACCTAAACTTATTGAATTAGCTGACAACGAGAACCAATGCCATTCATTGCTATTTAATATGATGATAGCCGATACAACTCAACAACCGCCAATCAAAGTCCTTAGTCGAATTCATCATTACTCATTGGTTAAACAGCGGTCTACGTGGCAGATAGCGGAAACTTCTAGAACCTTCCATTTAAAACAGGGTTGTCTCAGGAAGTTTGTGTCACATTACGGATATATGCCGCTCAGAAAGTCTCAGTTTAAATTGGACCCTGTTTTGTTTATGGATAACGTTTCTATCTATAGAAAACGCTATCGTCACGCTGAGCAAGGTGATAATTAATAAGGGCGATAATATAGGTGATAATTAATAAGGGCGATAATATAGGTGATAATTAATAAGGGCGATAATATAGGTGATAATTAATAAGGGCGATAATATAGGTGATAATTAATAAGGGCGATAATATAGGTGATAATTAATAAGGGCGATAATATGGGTGATAATTAATAAGGGCGATAATATGGGTGATAATTAATAAGGGCGATAATATCTGATAATTGGTTGAGTTTCGTTTCCATGTTCGGTGTTGTGAATATTTCATATTAATAACTAGTTATTTACCTATGCAAATCTCTTACTCTGAAATACTTAAAGTTGGCTGCAATGCGCGTGCACGCTCCTAGGTACTCACACTACCGTGGTACCACCGCTTTTTATATTGTCTCAACTCTTTTGTTTTGTGTAAATTATTTAATTTAATTAGATTTATTTTAGTTTTATTCGCTTCGATCCGCTTGTTTCATGCCGATTTTCATGTAGATACGTTATCCTAGTTTTCATTCAAATAATTTTATGTCACAATTATATTATTTTAGGATCATAATATTCGTTTTTTATTCCCAGTTTATCCCCAGTAGTGCTCAGATAGAGTGAAAAAATTTCCAGAACGTCTCAATAATATTTGCTACTTTATCACATTAAGCTGTCGAGATCAACTTCCATCATATAAAATTTATCCTTTGAGTTGTGAGACGAGGTTATTATTTATTACATTTGATACATTTCCCCGTCACTTTTCCCTGTTTGTTGCTCTTGGATAAACCTTGAGAAATATAATATTCCATTTCTGAACTCAAGTGCCCTACTAAGGTAAAGGTAATTAAATTTAGTTTAAAACGTTAAGAGAAAGGAGCAGGTTACAGATTTCACTTCCGGTTGGTGTGGAATATAAAATGTAAACCTTGAACGAGTATTAGAACATCCCTGATAAATTTTTACCTAAATTGGTAATCATTATCTTACCAATTTTGGATTTTCGCGAAGTTTTAATAAAAATTAAGTTAAAGTTAAGGTTAACGTTTTTTTTTTCACTCTGTCTGCGCCAGTCCGGGGTTCGGATTTCGTAACTTAGTGCTTCTTACAGGGTTATTATAATTTATAAACTGACGACGTCTATTGTATTTTACAATCCAATTTATTTAAATTTAGTAAATATTTCACCATAAATAAATAAAACGTTTCATCAAACATATTTTACTTTTCTTTAAACGAAAGTTTGTTATGCAGTTTTTTCATCAGCAGCAGTGCCGCAATTTTACAATTTTGGAATATAAAACTGCTTGTACTTTTTGCAAATATGATTTTGTTCTGGTCCGTATGTATTTGCACCAAGGCGATTCCTAATACAGGCCATGACATGCAAAATTAGCGGAAGCCGACTTTGTAGAACCGTTAGGAACCATAGAAGTGCGTACCATTTGATTACCAAATTTAAATACTTATCCTATCTTTTATCAGAGAATCTTTTAAGACAATTTTTGTTTTCAATAGTTTGCACAATCGAATATGTTTCAAAATTATAAAGTGTCGGTTTTCGGATCCTAGACAAGACACGTTGAGTGCTGGTGACCACCGGTACCGACTACAGTCTGACAGTAAGTAGGTCGGCCTCCCATGGCCTGGATTAGGTATCGCCTTTATTTGCACTCACCCATTTCGCAGCTAACAACAATTCTAAAAGCTTGTTTATTGAACGATTTGGAATCTATTAAACTCTTTGATTGGATAAAACTTAAATGCTTTGGCAGCCCAATGGAGTGAATAAGAATGGTGGACAGCCCATCACCTGTTTGGAAGATGCGGATAATCTCGCGAAAGTCATGAGGGATAGGGAGTTGTCATTAATATTATTACAATTGGTAAAATTGTACATTATTGTTTCCTCAAATCAACATTGGGCCACAATAACAACAATGATATTGACTAATTTTCTCTAAAAATTGGTAATTTCACTATAAATTTTAAATTGGTGGAAACGAACCGTTTTTTAATTTTTCTCTGATAATTGGTGGAAAAATATATTTTACACCAATTTTCACATAAAAATAGTGAAAAAGTTATTTTTTCCATCAATTTCAAAATTATAATGAAATTACCAATTTTGAGAGAAAATTATCCGATATCTTTATTTGACGAATACAGTGGTATAAATTATTTTTGTAGCTCTTTACATTGTATTTGTTTTTAATTGATATTTTGTATTAAAGCTAAATGTAGTTAGATATTCCGTAATAATTTATGAAGCAAACTTCTATCGCACATGGCATCTTCCAAACATTTTCCTCATAGGGGAGAAATTCAAATATTTCGTGTGGTATTTCAATTACTCCTTATTGGTGCTCCGTTCCATATATTATATTTTGAATACCCAAAATAAATATGTAATTTAAACAGGACTTCTAATGAACAACTCTAAAAGTAATTGAAGCGAAAAACTATTGCTATTTATTTAATCTATTGAATGCTGAATGACATTACTACGATCGGCATGCTGCATTGTAGCTGCATTATATATATATTTATATTACATATTTATTAAAAATGCCGAAAATGGCGAAAGCAATGTCCTGCAAAGCGGAGGCGACTTGGTTCTAGTCTCAAGCTTGGGGAAACCAATGAGAAACCTCCAACATTATATAGTGTCTGGTTGGAGATGTGTGCATTGTACTTGACACAATAAACCCGGCGTAGCATTCTTGTGAATGTGCCATCCAGAGATTTGGTGTCCTCAGCAGTTAGAGCCCAGCATGGACTCCCATATAAGTGTACTGGTACTACTGCTGCTCTAAATAATCGGACCTTAAGGTTCCGTTTTATTCTATGGGACTTCCAAATCCTGGACAGAATATTTAACGATGCCTTCCCCTTACGTATCTGAAGTGAAGGTCTTTCTGATCCTTGATCCCAAGTAGCAGAAGTCATCCACGTGCTGAAGCAAGCCGTCCTTTAGAGTTTATGCCCTTACGATCAGACATTTCTTGAGGGCTGTCTAGGTTGACTGTCATAATTTTGGTCTTCTTGGAATGAATATCTTGACAATATCTATAATGACTTGGACTATATGCTGAATGATATATTCGATTGAATGCTATTTATTCTATTGAATGTCTGCTATTTGTGCACCAAAGTCCTGTTTAATTTAAAGTACTTGTTCAACGTAAAATATACCCATATTAAATTATAATCATTGTATTTTAAGGTAATGCTGTGTACCACTTACACCATTGATTAGTCCATGGTTTATATTATGAGTGCAGGCTAGGCTGCTGGTAGATTTATATCTTTATTTATTCGGTGTGTATATTTTTTTACTATGACTATAACGTTTATTAGTAAACGATAATTTTTCATACTTATAAACATGAATATATTATGGTAGATATTTATGTGTCAACTTTTCCAAATTAATAAAAAATAACACCCACAATGGAGTGTATAGTAGTACCGTGTTTGTTAATTGGTTTGATGGTTTCCTTTCCCGAATTATTCAACATATTGTTTGGTCAGATTTGGGGCGAGCCTAGCATATTGTTGCCGTTGTTTCAACAATTGTCGGTTTGTCAGTCGGTCTCTTTGTCGGAAAATGTTCGAAGGCTAATAACTCAGACAATCTTTGATTAAATTAAACTAAACTTGGTAGACCCCTGTAGACTGTCGAGAGTCTAATCGTCATTAATCGTCATCTTTTTTATAAATCTCATTAATTATAATAAATAATATAAAATATCCAACATAATCATAAACAATTTGGTTTTAACCCTATCTACCCCAAGGGGAGGGGGGGGGGGGGGTCCCGCTATAATAGCTACATCCGTTTTTGTAAATCTGAGAAAAAGTCAGGGAGTTCCTCTGACTTTTATTTTAAGATTTTCGCCGTTTTTGTCCCCTCGGGTATTTTTGGTACCGACTCTTATGTGGCTTTTTCAATAAACCTCCAAAGTTGTAGATAAGATTCTCGCAAAGATTCAAAATAATTTCCATTTCATTCCTAAAAACATATAAGGGTCAAAATCTCTAAAAGTGGCCAAAACTAAAACAATAACATTAGACACACCATAATTATAATGTACCATTTGAAAGAGCATAAAATCCTGCAGAAGCTAATATATTATTTATTGTTGTCCAATGTATCTTAGGTTACGTCTATCAGTAAGAATAATCATTAGACAATTTTATTGTTTTTCAATAAAAAAAAACGCCCCCCCCCCCCCCCCCCCCCCCCCTGTAATGGACCTGGTTAACTATGATGTACAACTCCAATCATAAAAACCTTATAATATGAAAGAACCATCTATCCCATGTTCGCTGTCCAAATTTCAGCCAACAGCATGTGGGGCGAGCCACGAAGTGTTTGAACGTTAATAAGGCGGTCAATCATGGATGAAATGCAACCTAACTTGGTATATATATGTAATCTATCAAAGGTTTAGAAATTCTACGGAGAAACAGACTTCTGTAGTTCATCTGTCTGCCGCTACGGGGCGAATTGACAGAAACGTAGAAGTAGCTGTAATTATAGAACCAAAGATCAGATTCATCTGAACTTTGGTAGGAGTGACCTGAGCATTGCTGAATTAGAAATTGTAAACAAGTCCAGACTTCTACAGTTCCTCTGTCTGCCACTACGGGGCGAGTTGAACGGCACTGCCTGGTGCCTCGTGCTGCGCGAAGGACCCACGGACGTGTTAGTATTTAAAGTTATGAAGTCAGGGTGTGTCGTTTGCTTTGTTCCCACCCCCCCCCCCCCCCCTCACCTGTAATGCTACTTAAATGTCAATAAAATATTCCAAAGAAACCTATGTTACAACCTATGTTACCTAGGTTCCACCTTGGTGTATAGTGGTCCCGTAGGTCGTGGGTTCGATCCTAGCATGGGCCAGGGAAGTTTTCATTTCGGCACGAATGCTTTCTGCCTTGCATCCTTAAGTGGTAGCTAAATGAGTAATGGAGTTTCCTCTGGGGAGTAAAGTTCTGGGGGGACCGCACTGGAAATAAGTCGTCAGACTTTGTGCGTAATCCCGGTCTAGCACGTATATAGGACATACAGTTGATATTGAAGTTGATTTCGTTGAAAAATAACATACCCCCGCCCCCAGACTGTGTGACAAGAGTGAGATAAGGTTAATAAACAAAACTGACCTTCAATTAAATACAAAAATGTAGCACCTATTAAATTATCTGGTAATGTTCTATAAGGTACAGGTTACCGGTATCCAATTATTGTAAAAATAGGTAGTCTTCTCTCCAATGGTTCTATAACAACTCATCACAGTAACTGGTGTTCTTTCTAGTAACTCATCAGTTAACTGAGCGATGTCTTTTAACAGTTATTGTTTAGTTAATTGGTGTTAATTGTGCCCAGCTGTTCAGTTAACCGGCGTCGTACCCAGCTGTTCAGTTAACCGGCGTCGTACCCACCTGTTCAGTTAACCGGCGTCGTACCCAGCTGTAACCGACACACAGGACATGTGCTTGTCTTCATTAGCCACGTTGTTATACAGGCCTCATGGAATTCGTGGTCGCAGGGCAGGTATATAACTGATTCCCGTTTGTCGTAGGATGTTAAGCAAACGCTGCATTGGGACTCGTTACGAGTTGCTATTGGTTGTCGTCGGGGCAACCTTTTAATATCGCTCTCGGATAGCGGTGGGGGAGCCTTCGAAAAGTAAAATATATTTTTGGGTTAAATACGTTGTGTATTTTTTTCTCACGGCAACCACAAACACCTCGCCCAGCTGGTGCGCCCACCTGTTCATCTGTGGTCCCAAACTTCCCCTGTTGTTTAACCACATCCCCTCACCTAGTTGTGGTCCAGTGATCCCATAGTTTCGCTGTTTTGTAAGCCCCCCAATTATCTTCCTGTGGTTCCATTCTTTACCTGTTGACTAAGTCCACTCCTACACCACTTGCCTCATACTTTACTCTGTAAGCACATACTGTACCTCCTCTTCCTCACTTACACCTATAATTTTCCCTGTTGTGCAACCCCCCCCCCCCCCCCCCCCCCCCCCTACTTCCCTGTAGTCCCATACGTGTCCCTGTTATGTAAGCCCTGCCCTTCCCCACTCACCTGTGGTCCCATAATCTCACGTGGTCCCATACTCAGCTATTTATGTAAGCTCATCATCCCTTCCCCACTCACCTGTGGTCGCATACTCAGCTCGTGTGTAAGTCACCCCTTCCCCACTAACCTGTGGTTCCATACTCAGCTGTTGTGTAAGCCCACCCCTTCCCCATTCACTTGTGGTCCTATACTCAGCTGTTGTGTAAGCCCACCCCTTCTCCACCCACCTGTGGTCTCATACTCAGCTGTTTATCAAAGCTCACCCCTTCCCCACTCACCTATGTCCCATACTCAGCTGTTTTGTAAGCCCACCCCTTCCCCACTCATCTGTGGTCGCATAATCTCACCTGTGGTCTCATCCTCAGCTGTTGGTTAAAGCTCACCCCTTCCCTACTCGCCTACTGACCTAAGTACCATACTCTGCTGTTATGTAAGCTCACCCCTTCCACTCACCTGTGGTCTCATCCTCAGCTGTTGGTTAAAGCTCACCCCTTCCCTACTCGCGTACTGACCTAAGTACCATACTCTGCTGTTATGTAAGCTCACCCCTTCCCTACTCGCGTACTGACCTAAGTCCCATACTCTGCTGTTATGTAAGCTCACCCCTTCCACTCACCTGTGGTCCCATACTTTCCAGCTGTTGTGTCAGTGTCAGTAAGATATAAACCCGTAGGATATCCTCCATTGGTATGTTGGTATTCCTATCCAGTGGATGCAGCATGTTGTATAAAAACTCATCGGGATTTATTCCTAGATGTGAAGACAACTATTCGTAAATTATTCGTAATATGAGTAATATAATGTAATACTATATGTTTATATTATATAAAATATGTTTTCTATTACTTTCCATAATTCTACTAAAATATTAAAAAATATACAAACCCAAACTACCTTATTTAATCGTAATTTTCAGGCTATTGAATTTTCAATTTTTTGTGTTCCTTTACCTACCAGCTTCCCTAACTCCGTTCCTTTACTTACCAGCTTCCCTAACTCCGTTCCTTTACTCACCACCTTCCCTAACTCCGTTCCTTTACTTACCAGCTTCCCTAACTCCGTTCCTTTACTCACCAGCATCCCTAACTCCGTTCCTTCACTCACCAGATTCCCTAACTTCCTCCCATTACTCACCAGCTTCCCTAACTCCGTTCCTTTACCCACCAGCTTCCCTAACTCCGTTCCTTTACCCACCAGCTTCCCTAACTCCGTTCCTTTACTCATCAGCTTCCCTAACTCCGTTCCTTTACCCACCAGCTTCCCTAACTCCGTTCCTTTACTCACCAGCTTCCCTAACTCCGTTCCTTTACTCACCAGCTTCCCTAACTCCGTTCCTTTACTTACCAGCTTCCCTAACTCCGTTCCTTTATTCACCAGCTACCCTAACTCCGTTCCTTTACTCACCAGCTTCCCTAACTCCGTTCCTTTACTCACCAGCTTCCCTAACTCCGTTCCTTCACTCACCAGCTTCCCTAACTCCGTTCCTTTACTTACCAGCTTCCCTAACTCCGTTCCTTCACTCACCAGATTCCCTAACTCCGTTCCTTTACTCACCAGCTTCCCTAACTCCGTTCCTTTACTCACCAGCATCCCTAACTCCGTTCCTTCACTCACCAGATTCCCTAACTTCCTCCCATTACTCACCAGCTTCCCTAACTCCGTTCCTTTACTCACCAGCTTCCCTAACTCCGTTCCTTTACTCACCAGCTTCCCTAACTCCGTTCCTTTACTTACCAGCTTCCCTAACTCCGTTCCTTTATTCACCAGCTACCCTAACTCCGTTCCTTTACTCACCAGCTTCCCTAACTCCGTTCCTTTACTCACCAGCTTCCCTAACTCCGTTCCTTCACTCACCAGCTTCCCTAACTCCGTTCCTTCACTCACCAGCTTCCCTAACTCCGTTCCTTTACGTACCAGCTTCCCTAACTCCGTTCCTTTACTTACCAGCTTCCCTAACTCCGTTCCTTTACTCACCAGCTTCTCTAACTCCGTTCCTTTACTCACCAGCTTCCCTAACTCCGTTCCTTTACTTACCAGCTTCCCTAACTCCGTTCCTTTACTTACCAGCTTCCCTAACTCCGTTCCTTTACTCACCAGCTTCCCTAACTCCGTTCCTTTACTTACCAGCTTCCCTAACTCCGTTCCTTTACCTACCAGCTTCCCTAACTTCGTTCCTTTACTCACCAGCTTCCCTAACTCCGTTCCTTTACTCACCAGCTTCCCTAACTCCGTTCCTTCACTCACCAGCTTCCCTAACTCCGTTCCTTTACTTACCAGCTTCCCTAACTCCGTTCCTTTACTCACCAGCTTCCCTAACTCCGTTCCTTTACTCACCAGCTTCCCTAACTCCATTCCTTTACTCACCAGCTTCCCTAACTCCGTTCCTTTACTCACCAGCTTCCCTAACTCCGTTTCTTCACTCACCAGCTTCCCTAACTCCGTTCCTTTCCTTACCAGCTTCCCTAACTCCGTTTCTTCACTCACCAGCTTCCCTAACTCCGTTCCTTTACTCACCAGCTTCCCTAACTCCGTTCCTTTACTCACCAGCTTCCCTAACTCCGTTCCTTTACTTACCAGCTTCCCTAACTCCGTTCCTTTACTCACCACCTTCCCTAACTCCGTTCCTTTACTCACCAGCTTCCCTAACTCCGTTCCTTTACTCACCAGCTTCCCTAACTCCGTTCCTTTACTCACCAGCTTCCCTAACTCCGTTCCTTTACTCACCAGCTTCCCTAACTCCGTTCCTTTACTCACCAGCTTCCCTAACTCCGTTCCTTTACTCACCAGCTTCCCTAACTCCGTTCCTTTACTCACCAGCTTCCCTAACTCCGTTCCTTTACTCACCACCTTCCCTAACTCCGTTCCTTTACTTACCAGCTTCCCTAACTCCGTTCCTTTACTCACCACCTTCCCTAACTCCGTTCCTTTACTCACCGCTTCCCTAACTCCGTTCCTTTACTCACCAGCTTCCCTAACTCCGTTCCTTTACTCACCAGCTTCCCTAACTCCGTTCCTTTACTTACCAGCTTCCCTAACTCCGTTCCTTTACTCACCAGCTTCCCTAACTCCGTTCCTTTACTCACCAGCTTCCCTAACTCCGTTCCTTTACTCACCACCTTCCCTAACTCCGTTCCTTTACTCACCAGCTTCCCTAACTCCGTTCCTTTACTCACCAGCTTCCCTAACTCCGTTCCTTTACTCACCAGCTTCCCTAACTCCGTTCCTTTACTCACCAGCTTCCCTAACTCCGTTCCTTCACTCACCACCTTCCCTAACTCCGTTCCTTTACTCACCAGCTTCCCTAACTCCGTTCCTTTACTCACCACCTTCCCTAACTCCGTTCCTTTACTTACCAGCTTCCCTAACTCCGTTCCTTTACTCACCAGCTTCCCTAACTCCGTTCCTTTACTTACCAGCTTCCCTAACTACGTTCCTTTACTTACCAGCTTCCCTAACTCCGTTCCTTTACTCACCAGCTTCCCTAACTCCGTTCCTTTACTCACCAGCTTCCCTAACTCCGTCCCTTTACTCACCAGCTTCCCTAACTCCGTTCCTTTACTCACCAGCTTCCCTAACTCCGTTCCTTTACTCACCAGCTTCCCTAACTCCATTCCTTTACTTACCAGCTTCCCTAACTCCGTTCCTTTACTCACCAGCTTCCCTAACTCCGTTCCTTTACTTACCAGCTTCCCTAACTCCGTTCCTTTACTCACCAGCTTCCCTAACTCCGTTCCTTTACTCACCAGCTTCCCTAACTCCGTTCCTTTACCTACCAGCTTCCCTAACTCCGTTCCTTTACTCACCAGCTTCCCTAACTCCGTTCCTTTACTTACCAGCTTCCCTAACTCCGTTGCTTTACCTACCAGCTTCCCTAACTCCGTTCCTTTACTCATCAGCTTCCCTAACTCCGTTCCTTTACTCACCAGCTTCCCTATCTCCGTTGCTTTACCTACCAGCTTCCCTAACTCCGTTCCTTTACTCACCAGCTTCCCTAACTCCGTTCCTTTACTCACCAGCTTCCCTAACTCCGTTCCTTTACTCACCAGCTTCCCTAAGTCCGTTCCTTTACTCACCACCTTCCCTAACTCCGTTCCTTTACTCACCAGCTTCCCTAACTCCGTTCCTTTACTCTCCAGCTTCCCTAACTCCGTTCCTTTACTTACCAGCTTCCCTAACTCCGTTCCTTTACTCACCAGCTTCCCTAACTCCGTTCCTTTACTCACCAGCTTCCCTAACTCCGTTCCTTTACCTACCAGCTTCCCTAACTCCGTTGCTTTACCTACCAGCTTCCCTAACTCCGTTCCTTTACTCACCAGCTTCCCTAACTCCGTTCCTTTACTCACCAGCTTCCCTAACTCCGTTCCTTTACTCACCACCTTCCCTAACTCCGTTCCTTTACTCACCAGCTTCCCTAACTCCGTTCCTTTACTCACCACCTTCCCTAACTCCGTTCCTTTACTCACCAGCTTCCCTAACTCCGTTCCTTTACTCACCACCTTCCCTAACTCCGTTCCTTTACTTACCAGCTTCCCTAACTCCGTTCCTTTACTCACCACCTTCCCTAACTCCGTTCCTTTACTCACCAGCTTCCCTAACTCCGTTCCTTTACTCTCCAGCTTCCCTAACTCCGTTCCTTTACTCACCAGCTTCCCTAACTCCGTTCCTTTACTCACCACCTTCCCTAACTCCGTTCCTTTACTCACCAGCTTCCCTAACTCCGTTCCTTTACTCACCACCTTCCCTAACTCCGTTCCTTTACTTACCAGCTTCCCTAACTCCGTTCCTTTACTCTCCAGCTTCCCTAACTCCGTTCCTTTACTCACCAGCTTCCCTAACTCCGTTCCTTTACTTACCAGCTTCCCTAACTCCGTTCCTTTACTCACCACCTTCCCTAACTCCGTTCCTTTACTCACCAGCTTCCCTAACTCCGTTCCTTTACTCTCCAGCTTCCCTAACTCCGTTCCTTTACTCACCAGCTTCCCTAACTCCGTTCCTTTACTCACCACCTTCCCTAACTCCGTTCCTTTACTCACCAGCTTCCCTAACTCCGTTCCTTTACTCACCAGCTTCCCTAACTCCGTTCCTTCACTCACCAGCTTCCCTAACTCCGTTCCTTTACTTACCAGCTTCCTTAACTCCGTTCCTTCACTCACCAGATTCCCTAACTCCGTTCCTTTACTCACCAGCTTCCCTAACTCCGTTCCTTTACTCACCAGCATCCCTAACTCCGTTCCTTCACTCACCAGATTCCCTAACTTCCTCCCATTACTCACCAGCTTCCCTCACTCCGTTCCTTTACTCACCAGCTTCCCTAACTCCGTTCCTTTACTCACCAGCTTCCCTAACTCCGTTCCTTTACTTACCAGCTTCCCTAACTCCGTTCCTTTATTCACCAGCTACCCTAACTCCGTTCCTTTACTCACCAGCTTCCCTAACTCCGTTCCTTTACTCACCAGCTTCCCTAACTCCGTTCCTTCACTCACCAGCTTCCCTAACTCCGTTCCTTCACTCACCAGCTTCCCTAACTCCGTTCCTTTACGTAACAGCTTCCCTAACTCCGTTCCTTTACTTACCAGCTTCCCTAACTCCGTTCCTTTACTCACCAGCTTCTCTAACTCCGTTCCTTTACTCACCAGCTTCCCTAACTCCGTTCCTTTACTTACCAGCTTCCCTAACTCCGTTCCTTTACTTACCAGCTTCCCTAACTCCGTTCCTTTACTCACCAGCTTCCCTAACTCCGTTCCTTTACTTACCAGCTTCCCTAACTCCGTTCCTTTACTCACCAGCTTCCCTAACTCCGTTCCTTTACTCACCAACTTCCCTAACTCCGTTCCTTTACTCACCAGCTTCCCTAACTCCGTTCCTTTACTTACCAGCTTCCCTAACTCCGTTCCTTTATTCACCAGCTACCCTAACTCCGTTCCTTTACTCACCAGCTTCCCTAACTCCGTTCCTTTACTCACCAGCTTCCCTAACTCCGTTCCTTCACTCACCAGCTTCCCTAACTCCGTTCCTTCACTCACCAGCTTCCCTAACTCCGTTCCTTTACGTACCAGCTTCCCTAACTCCGTTCCTTTACTTACCAGCTTCCCTAACTCCGTTCCTTTACTCACCAGCTTCTCTAACTCCGTTCCTTTACTCACCAGCTTCCCTAACTCCGTTCCTTTACTTACCAGCTTCCCTAACTCCGTTCCTTTACTTACCAGCTTCCCTAACTCCGTTCCTTTACTCACCAGCTTCCCTAACTCCGTTCCTCTACTTACCAGCTTCCCTAACTCCGTTCCTTTACCTACCAGCTTCCCTAACTTCGTTCCTTTACTCACCAGCTTCCCTAACTCCGTTCCTTTACTCACCAGCTTCCCTAACTCCGTTCCTTCACTCACCAGCTTCCCTAACTCCGTTCCTTTACTTACCAGCTTCCCTAACTCCGTTCCTTTACTCACCAGCTTCCCTAACTCCGTTCCTTTACTCACCAGCTTCCCTAACTCCATTCCTTTACTCACCAGCTTCCCTAACTCCGTTCCTTTACTCACCAGCTTCCCTAACTCCGTTTCTTCACTCACCAGCTTCCCTAACTCCGTTCCTTTACTTACCAGCTTCCCTAACTCCGTTTCTTCACTCACCAGCTTCCCTAACTCCGTTCCTTTACTCACCAGCTTCCCTAACTCCGTTCCTTTACTCACCAGCTTCCCTAACTCCGTTCCTTTACTTACCAGCTTCCCTAACTCCGTTCCTTTACTCACCACCTTCCCTAACTCCGTTCCTTTACTCACCAGCTTCCCTAACTCCGTTCCTTTACTCACCAGCTTCCCTAACTCCGTTCCTTTACTTACCAGCTTCCCTAACTCCGTTCCTTTACTCACCAGCTTCCCTAACTCCGTTCCTTTACTCACCAGCTTCCCTAACTCCGTTCCTTTACCTACCAGCTTCCCTAACTCCGTTCCTTTACTCACCAGCTTCCCTAACTCCGTTCCTTTACTTACCAGCTTCCCTAACTCCGTTGCTTTACCTACCAGCTTCCCTAACTCCGTTCCTTTACTCATCAGCTTCCCTAACTCCGTTCCTTTACTCACCAGCTTCCCTATCTCCGTTGCTTTACCTACCAGCTTCCCTAACTCCGTTCCTTTACTCACCAGCTTCCCTAACTCCGTTCCTTTACTTACCAGCTTCCCTAACTCCGTTCCTTTACTCACCAGCTTCCCTAACTCCGTTCCTTTACTTACCAGCTTCCCTAACTCCGTTCCTTTACCTACCAGCTTCCCTAACTTCGTTCCTTTACTCACCAGCTTCCCTAACTCCGTTCCTTTACTCACCAGCTTCCCTAACTCCGTTCCTTCACTCACCAGCTTCCCTAACTCCGTTCCTTTACTTACCAGCTTCCCTAACTCCGTTCCTTTACTCACCAGCTTCCCTAACTCCGTTCCTTTACTCACCAGCTTCCCTAACTCCATTCCTTTACTCACCAGCTTCCCTAACTCCGTTCCTTTACTCACCAGCTTCCCTAACTCCGTTTCTTCACTCACCAGCTTCCCTAACTCCGTTCCTTTACTTACCAGCTTCCCTAACTCCGTTTCTTCACTCACCAGCTTCCCTAACTCCGTTCCTTTACTCACCAGCTTCCCTAACTCCGTTCCTTTACTCACCAGCTTCCCTAACTCCGTTCCTTTACTCACCAGCTTCCCTAACTCCGTTCCTTTACTCACCAGCTTCCCTAACTCCATTCCTTTACTTACCAGCTTCCCTAACTCCGTTCCTTTACTCACCAGCTTCCCTAACTCCGTTCCTTTACTTACCAGCTTCCCTAACTCCGTTCCTTTACTCACCAGCTTCCCTAACTCCGTTCCTTTACTCACCAGCTTCCCTAACTCCGTTCCTTTACCTACCAGCTTCCCTAACTCCGTTCCTTTACTCACCAGCTTCCCTAACTCCGTTCCTTTACTCACCAGCTTCCCTAACTCCGTCCCTTTACTCACCAGCTTCCCTAACTCCGTTCCTTTACTCACCAGCTTCCCTAACTCCGTTCCTTTACTCACCAGCTTCCCTAACTCCATTCCTTTACTTACCAGCTTCCCTAACTCCGTTCCTTTACTCACCAGCTTCCCTAACTCCGTTCCTTTACTTACCAGCTTCCCTAACTCCGTTCCTTTACTCACCAGCTTCCCTAACTCCGTTCCTTTACTCACCAGCTTCCCTAACTCCGTTCCTTTACCTACCAGCTTCCCTAACTCCGTTCCTTTACTCACCAGCTTCCCTAACTCCGTTCCTTTACTTACCAGCTTCCCTAACTCCGTTGCTTTACCTACCAGCTTCCCTAACTCCGTTCCTTTACTCATCAGCTTCCCTAACTCCGTTCCTTTACTCACCAGCTTCCCTATCTCCGTTGCTTTACCTACCAGCTTCCCTAACTCCGTTCCTTTACTCACCAGCTTCCCTAACTCCGTTCCTTTACTCACCAGCTTCCCTAACTCCGTTCCTTTACTCACCAGCTTCCCTAAGTCCGTTCCTTTACTCACCACCTTCCCTAACTCCGTTCCTTTACTCACCAGCTTCCCTAACTCCGTTCCTTTACTCTCCAGCTTCCCTAACTCCGTTCCTTTACTTACCAGCTTCCCTAACTCCGTTCCTTTACTCACCAGCTTCCCTAACTCCGTTCCTTTACTCACCAGCTTCCCTAACTCCGTTCCTTTACCTACCAGCTTCCCTAACTCCGTTGCTTTACCTACCAGCTTCCCTAACTCCGTTCCTTTACTCACCAGCTTCCCTAACTCCGTTCCTTTACTCACCAGCTTCCCTAACTCCGTTCCTTTACTCACCACCTTCCCTAACTCCGTTCCTTTACTCACCAGCTTCCCTAACTCCGTTCCTTTACTTACCAGCTTCCCTAACTCCGTTCCTTTACTCACCAGCTTCCCTAACTCCGTTCCTTTACTCACCAGCTTCCCTAAGTCCGTTCCTTTACTCACCACCTTCCCTAACTCCGTTCCTTTACTCACCAGCTTCCCTAACTCCGTTCCTTTACTCTCCAGCTTCCCTAACTCCGTTCCTTTACTTACCAGCTTCCCTAACTCCGTTCCTTTACTCACCAGCTTCCCTAACTCCGTTCCTTCACTCACCAGCTTCCCTAACTCCGTTCCTTCACTCACCAGCTTCCCTAACTCCGTTCCTTTACGTACCAGCTTCCCTAACTCCGTTCCTTTACTTACCAGCTTCCCTAACTCCGTTCCTTTACTCACCAGCTTCTCTAACTCCGTTCCTTTACTCACCAGCTTCCCTAACTCCGTTCCTTTACTTACCAGCTTCCCTAACTCCGTTCCTTTACTTACCAGCTTCCCTAACTCCGTTCCTTTACTCACCAGCTTCCCTAACTCCGTTCCTTTACTTACCAGCTTCCCTAACTCCGTTCCTTTACTCACCAGCTTCCCTAACTCCGTTCCTTTACTCACCAGCTTCCCTAACTCCGTTCCTTTACTCACCAGCTTCCCTAACTCCGTTCCTTTACTTACCAGCTTCCCTAACTCCGTTCCTTTATTCACCAGCTACCCTAACTCCGTTCCTTTACTCACCAGCTTCCCTAACTCCGTTCCTTTACTCACCAGCTTCCCTAACTCCGTTCCTTCACTCACCAGCTTCCCTAACTCCGTTCCTTCACTCACCAGCTTCCCTAACTCCGTTCCTTTACGTACCAGCTTCCCTAACTCCGTTCCTTTACTTACCAGCTTCCCTAACTCCGTTCCTTTACTCACCAGCTTCTCTAACTCCGTTCCTTTACTCACCAGCTTCCCTAACTCCGTTCCTTTACTTACCAGCTTCCCTAACTCCGTTCCTTTACTTACCAGCTTCCCTAACTCCGTTCCTTTACTCACCAGCTTCCCTAACTCCGTTCCTTTACTTACCAGCTTCCCTAACTCCGTTCCTTTACCTACCAGCTTCCCTAACTTCGTTCCTTTACTCACCAGCTTCCCTAACTCCGTTCCTTTACTCACCAGCTTCCCTAACTCCGTTCCTTCACTCACCAGCTTCCCTAACTCCGTTCCTTTACTTACCAGCTTCCCTAACTCCGTTCCTTTACTCACCAGCTTCCCTAACTCCGTTCCTTTACTCACCAGCTTCCCTAACTCCATTCCTTTACTCACCAGCTTCCCTAACTCCGTTCCTTTACTCACCAGCTTCCCTAACTCCGTTTCTTCACTCACCAGCTTCCCTAACTCCGTTCCTTTACTTACCAGCTTCCCTAACTCCGTTTCTTCACTCACCAGCTTCCCTAACTCCGTTCCTTTACTCACCAGCTTCCCTAACTCCGTTCCTTTACTCACCAGCTTCCCTAACTCCGTTCCTTTACTTACCAGCTTCCCTAACTCCGTTCCTTTACTCACCACCTTCCCTAACTCCGTTCCTTTACTCACCAGCTTCCCTAACTCCGTTCCTTTACTCACCAGCTTCCCTAACTCCGTTCCTTTACTCACCAGCTTCCCTAACTCCGTTCCTTTACTCACCAGCTTCCCTAACTCCGTTCCTTTACTCACCAGCTTCCCTAACTCCGTTCCTTTACTCACCAGCTTCCCTAACTCCGTTCCTTTACTCACCAGCTTCCCTAACTCCGTTCCTTTACTCACCACCTTCCCTAACTCCGTTCCTTTACTTACCAGCTTCCCTAACTCCGTTCCTTTACTCACCACCTTCCCTAACTCCGTTCCTTTACTCACCGCTTCCCTAACTCCGTTCCTTTACTCACCAGCTTCCCTAACTCCGTTCCTTTACTCACCAGCTTCCCTAACTCCGTTCCTTTACTTACCAGCTTCCCTAACTCCGTTCCTTTACTCACCAGCTTCCCTAACTCCGTTCCTTTACTCACCAGCTTCCCTAACTCCGTTCCTTTACTCACCACCTTCCCTAACTCCGTTCCTTTACTCACCAGCTTCCCTAACTCCGTTCCTTTACTCACCAGCTTCCCTAACTCCGTTCCTTTACTCACCAGCTTCCCTAACTCCGTTCCTTTACTCACCAGCTTCCCTAACTCCGTTCCTTCACTCACCACCTTCCCTAACTCCGTTCCTTTACTCACCAGCTTCCCTAACTCCGTTCCTTTACTCACCACCTTCCCTAACTCCGTTCCTTTACTTACCAGCTTCCCTAACTCCGTTCCTTTACTCACCAGCTTCCCTAACTCCGTTCCTTTACTTACCAGCTTCCCTAACTACGTTCCTTTACTTACCAGCTTCCCTAACTCCGTTCCTTTACTCACCAGCTTCCCTAACTCCGTTCCTTTACTCACCAGCTTCCCTAACTCCGTCCCTTTACCCACCAGCTTCCCTAACTCCGTTCCTTTACTCATCAGCTTCCCTAACTCCGTTCCTTTACCCACCAGCTTCCCTAACTCCGTTCCTTTACTCACCAGCATCCCTAACTCCGTTCCTTTACTCACCAGCTTCCCTAACTCCGTTCCTTTACTTACCAGCTTCCCTAACTACGTTCCTTTACTTACCAGCTTCCCTAACTCCGTTCCTTTACTCACCAGCTTCCCTAACTCCGTTCCTTTACTCACCAGCTTCCCTAACTCCGTTCCTTTACTCACCAGCTTCCCTAACTCCGTTCCTTTACTTACCAGCTTCCCTAACTACGTTCCTTTACTTACCAGCTTCCCTAACTCCGTTCCTTTACTCACCAGCTTCCCTAACTCCGTTCCTTTACCCACCAGCTTCCCTAACTCCGTTCCTTTACTCACCAGCATCCCTAACTCCGTTCCTTTACTCACCAGCTTCCCTAACTCCGTTCCTTTACTTACCAGCTTCCCTAACTACGTTCCTTTACTTACCAGCTTCCCTAACTACGTTCCTTTACTTACCAGCTTCCCTAACTCCGTTCCTTTACTCACCAGCTTCCCTAACTCCGTTCCTTTACCCACCAGCTTCCCTAACTCCGTTCCTTTACTCACCAGCATCCCTAACTCCGTTCCTTTACTCACCAGCTTCCCTAACTCCGTTCCTTTACTTACCAGCTTCCCTAACTACGTTCCTTTACTTACCAGCTTCCCTAACTCCGTTCCTTTACTCACCAGCTTCCCTAACTCCGTTCCTTTACTCACCAGCTTCCCTAACTCCGTCCCTTTACTCACCAGCATCCCTAACTCCGTTCCTTTACTCTCCAGCTTCCCTAACTCCGTTCCTTTACTCACCAGCTTCCCTAACTCCATTCCTTTACTTACCAGCTTCCCTAACTCCGTTCCTTTACCCACCAGCTTCCCTAACTCCGTTCCTTTACCCACCAGCTTCCCTAACTCCGTTCCTTTACTCATCAGCTTCCCTAACTCCGTTCCTTTACCCACCAGCTTCCCTAACTCCGTTCCTTTACTCATCAGCTTCCCTAACTCCGTTCCTTTACTCATCAGCTTCCCTAACTCCGTTCCTTTACTCACCAGCTTCCCTAACTCCGTTCCTTCACTCACCAGCTTCCCTAACTCCGTTCCTTTACTCACCAGCTTCCCTAACTCCGTTCCTTTACTCACCAGCTTCCCTAACTCCGTTCCTTCACTCACCAGCTTCCCTAACTCCGTTCCTTTACCTACCAGCTTCCCTAACTCCGTTCCTTTACCCACCAGCTTCCCTAACTCCATTCCTTTACTTACCAGCTTCCCTAACTCCGTTCCTTTACTCACCAGCTTCCCTAACTCCGTTCCTTTACTCACCAGCTTCCCTAACTCCGTTCCTTTACTCACCAGCTTCCCTATCTCCGTTTCTTTACCCACCAGCTTCCCTAACTCCGTTCCTTTACCCACCAGCTTCCCTAACTCCGTTCCTTTACTCATCAGCTTCCCTAACTCCGTTCCTTTACCCACCAGCTTCCCTAACTCCGTTCCTTTACCCACCAGCTTCCCTAACTCCGTTCCTTCTCTCACCACCTTTACTAACTCCGTTCCTTTACTCACCAGCTTCCCTAACTCCGTTCCTTTACTCACCAGCTTCCCTAACTCCGTTCCTTTACTCATCAGCTTCCCTAACTCCGTTCCTTTACTCACCAGCTTCCCTAACTCCGTTCCTTTACTCATCAGCTTCCCTAACTCCGTTCCTTTACCCACCAGCTTCCCTAACTCCGTTCCTTTACTCATCAGCTTCCCTAACTCCGTTCCTTTACTCATCAGCTTCCCTAACTCCGTTCCTTTACCCACCAGCTTCCCTAACTCCGTTCCTTTACTCACCAGCTTCCCTAACTCCGTTCCTTTACTCATCAGCTTCCCTAACTCCGTTCCTTTACCCACCAGCTTCCCTAACTCTGTTCCTTTACTCATCAGCTTCCCTAACTCCGTTCCTTTACTCATCAGCTTCCCTAACTCCGTTCCTTTACCCACCAGCTTCCCTAACTCCGTTCCTTTACTTACCAGCTTCCCTAACTCCGTTCCTTTACTCATCAGCTTCCCTAACTCCGTTCCTTTACTCATCAGCTTCCCTAACTCCGTTCCTTTACTCATCAGCTTCCCTAACTCCGTTCCTTTACTCACCAGCTTCCCTAACTCCGTTCCTTTACCCACCAGCTTCCCTAACTCCGTTCCTTTACTCATCAGCTTCCCTAACTCCGTTCCTTTACCCACCAGCTTCCCTAACTCCGTTCCTTTACCCACCAGCTTCCCTAACTCCGTTCCTTTACTCATCAGCTTCCCTAACTCCGTTCCTTTACCCACCAGCTTCCCTAACTCCGTTCCTTTACCCACCAGCTTCCCTAACTCCGTTCCTTTACTCACCAGCTTCCCTAACTTCCTTCCTTTACTCATCAGCTTCCCTAACTCCGTTCCTTTACTCATCAGCTTCCCTAACTCCGTTCCTTTACTCATCAGCTTCCCTAACTCCGTTCCTTTACTCATCAGCTTCCCTAACTCCGTTCCTTTACCCACCAGCTTCCCTAACTCCGTTCCTTTACTCACCAGCTTCCCTAACTCCGTTCCTTCACTCATCAGCTTCCCTAACTCCGTTCCTTTACCCACCAGCTTCCCTAACTCCGTTCCTTTACTCATCAGCTTCCCTAACTCCGTTCCTTTACCCACCAGCTTCCCTAACTCCGTTCCTTTACTCACCAGCTTCCCTAACTTCCTTCCTTTACTCATCAGCTTCCCTAACTCCGTTCCTTTACTCATCAGCTTCCCTAACTCCGTTCCTTTACCCACCAGCTTCCCTAACTCCGTTCCTTTACCCACCAGCTTCCCTAACTCCGTTCCTTTACTCACCAGCTTCCCTAACTTCCTTCCTTTACTCATCAGCTTCCCTAACTCCGTTCCTTTACTCATCAGCTTCCCTAACTCCGTTCCTTTACCCACCAGCTTCCCTAACTCCGTTCCTTTACTTACCAGCTTCCCTAACTCCGTTCCTTTACTCATCAGCTTCCCTAACTCCGTTCCTTTACTCATCAGCTTCCCTAACTCCGTTCCTTTACTCATCAGCTTCCCTAACTCCGTTCCTTTACTCATCAGCTTCCCTAACTCCGTTCCTTTACCCACCAGCTTCCCTAACTCCGTTCCTTTACTCACCAGCTTCCCTAACTCCGTTCCTTTACTCACCAGCTTCCCTAACTCCGTTCCTTTACTCACCAGCTTCCCTAACTCCGTTCCTTTACTCACCAGCTTCCCTAACTCCGTTCCTTTACTCATCAGCTTCCCTAACTTCCTTCCTTTACTCACCAGCTTCCCTAACTCCGTTCCTTTACTCACCAGCTTCCCTAACTCCGTTCCTTTACTCACCAGCTTCCCTAACTCCGTTCCTTTACTCACCAGCTTCCCTAACTCCGTTCCTTTACTCACCAGCTTCCCTAACTTCCTTCCTTTACTCACCAGCTTCCCTAACTCCGTTCCTTTACTCATCAGCTTCCCTAACTCCGTTCCTTTACTCACCAGCTTCCCTAACTCCGTTCCTTCACTCACCAGCTTCCCTAACTCCGTTCCTTTACTCACCAGCTTCCCTAACTTCCTTCCTTTACTCATCAGCTTCCCTAACTCCGTTCCTTTACTCATCAGCTTCCCTAACTCCGTTCCTTTACCCACCAGCTTCCCTAACTCCGTTCCTTTACTTACCAGCTTCCCTAACTCCGTTCCTTTACTCATCAGCTTCCCTAACTCCGTTCCTTTACTCATCAGCTTCCCTAACTCCGTTCCTTTACCCACCAGCTTCCCTAACTCCGTTCCTTTACCCACCAGCTTCCCTAACTCCGTTCCTTTACTCATCAGCTTCCCTAACTCCGTTCCTTTACCCACCAGCTTCCCTAACTCCGTTCCTTTACCCACCAGCTTCCCTAACTCCGTTCCTTTACCTACCAGCTTCCCTAACTCCATTCCTTTACTTACCAGCTTCCCTAACTCCGTTCCTTTACTCACCAGCTTCCCTAACTCCGTTCCTTTACTCACCAGCTTCCCTAACTCCGTTCCTTTACCCACCAGCTTCCCTAACTCCGTTCCTTTACCCACCAGCTTCCCTAACTCCGTTCCTTTACCTACCAGCTTCCCTAACTCCATTCCTTTACTTACCAGCTTCCCTAACTCCGTTCCTTTACTCACCAGCTTCCCTAACTCCGTTCCTTTACTTACCAGCTTCCCTAACTCCATTCCTTTACTTACCAGCTTCCCTAACTCCGTTCCTTTACTCACCAGCTTCCCTAACTCCATTCCTTTACCTACCAGCTTCCCTAACTCCATTCCTTTACTTACCAGCTTCCCTAACTCCATTCCTTTACTTACCAGCTTCCCTAACTCCGTTCCTTTACTCACCAGCTTCCCTAACTCCATTCCTTTACTTACCAGCTTCCCTAACTCCGTTCCTTTACTCACCAGCTTCCCTAACTCCGTTCCTTCACTCACCAGCTTCCCTAACTCCGTTCCTTTACTCACCAGCTTCCCTAACTTCCTTCCTTTACTCATCAGCTTCCCTAACTCCGTTCCTTTACTCATCAGCTTCCCTAACTCCGTTCCTTTACCCACCAGCTTCCCTAACTCCGTTCCTTTACTTACCAGCTTCCCTAACTCCGTTCCTTTACCCACCAGCTTCCCTAACTCCGTTCCTTTACCCACCAGCTTCCCTAACTCCGTTCCTTTACCTACCAGCTTCCCTAACTCCATTCCTTTACTTACCAGCTTCCCTAACTCCGTTCCTTTACTCACCAGCTTCCCTAACTCCGTTCCTTTACTCACCAGCTTCCCTAACTCCGTTCCTTTACTTACCAGCTTACCTAACTCCGTTCCTTTACTCACCACCTTCCCTAACTCCGTTCCTTTACTTACCAGCTTCCCTAACTCCGTTCCTTTACTCACCAGCTTCCCTAACTCCGTTCCTTCACTCACCAGCTTCCCTAACTCCGTTCCTTTACTCACCAGCTTCCCTAACTTCCTTCCTTTACTCATCAGCTTCCCTAACTCCGTTCCTTTACTCATCAGCTTCCCTAACTCCGTTCCTTTACCCACCAGCTTCCCTAACTCCGTTCCTTTACTTACCAGCTTCCCTAACTCCGTTCCTTTACTCATCAGCTTCCCTAACTCCGTTCCTTTACTTACCAGCTTCCCTAACTCCGTTCCTTCACTCATCAGCTTCCCTAACTCCGTTCCTTTACCCACCAGCTTCCCTAACTCCGTTCCTTTACTTACCAGCTTCCCTAACTCCGTTCCTTTACTCATCAGCTTCCCTAACTCCGTTCCTTTACTCACCAGCTTCCCTAACTCCGTTCCTTTACTCATCAGCTTCCCTAACTTCCTTCCTTTACTCACCAGCTTCCCTAACTCCGTTCCTTTACTCACCAGCTTCCCTAACTCCGTTCCTTTACTCACCAGCTTCCCTAACTCCGTTCCTTTACTCACCAGCTTCCCTAACTCCGTTCCTTTACTCACCAGCTTCCCTAACTTCCTTCCTTTACTCACCAGCTTCCCTAACTCCGTTCCTTTACTCATCAGCTTCCCTAACTCCGTTCCTTTACCTACCAGCTTCCCTAACTCCGTTCCTTTACTCATCAGCTTCCCTAACTTCCTTCCTTTACTCATCAGCTTCCCTAACTCCGTTCCTTTACTCATCAGCTTCCCTAACTCCGTTCCTTTACCCACCAGCTTCCCTAACTCCGTTCCTTTACTTACCAGCTTCCCTAACTCCGTTCCTTTACTCATCAGCTTCCCTAACTCCGTTCCTTTACTCATCAGCTTCCCTAACTCCGTTCCTTTACCCACCAGCTTCCCTAACTCCGTTCCTTTACTCATCAGCTTCCCTAACTTCCTTCCTTTACTCACCAGCTTCCCTAACTCCGTTCCTTTACCCACCAGCTTCCCTAACTCCGTTCCTTTACTCATCAGCTTCCCTAACTCCGTTCCTTTACTTACCAGCTTCCCTAACTCCGTTCCTTTACTTACCAGCTTCCCTAACTCCGTTCCTTTACTTACCAGCTTCCCTAACTTCCTTCCTTTACTCACCAGCTTCCCTAACTCCGTTCCTTTACTCACCAGCTTCCCTAACTTCCTTCCTTTACTCACCAGCTTCCCTAACTCCGTTCCTTTACTCATCAGCTTCCCTAACTCCGTTCCTTTACTTACCAGCTTCCCTAACTCCGTTCCTTTACTTACCAGCTTCCCTAACTCCGTTCCTTTACTTACCAGCTTCCCTAACTTCCTTCCTTTACTCACCAGCTTCCCTAACTCCGTTCCTTTACCCACCAGCTTCCCTAACTCCGTTCCTTTACTCATCAGCTTCCCTAACTCCGTTCCTTTACCCACCAGCTTCCCTAACTCCGTTCCTTTACTCATCAGCTTCCCTAACTCCGTTCCTTTACCCACCAGCTTCCCTAACTCCGTTCCTTTACTCATCAGCTTCCCTAACTCCGTTCCTTTACTCATCAGCTTCCCTAACTCCATTCCTTTACTCATCAGCTTCCCTAACTCCGTTCCTTTACTCATCAGCTTCCCTAACTCCGTTCCTTAACTTACCAGCTTCCCTAACTCCGTTCCTTTACTTACCAGCTTCCCTAACTCCGTTCCTTTACCCACCAGCTTCCCTAACTCCGTTCCTTTACTCATCAGCTTCCCTAACTCCGTTCCTTTACTCATCAGCTTCCCTAACTCCGTTCCTTTACTTACCAGCTTCCCTAACTCCGTTCCTTTACTCATCAGCTTCCCTAACTCCGTTCCTTTACTCATCAGCTTCCCTAACTCCATTCCTTTACTCATCAGCTTCCCTAACTCCGTTCCTTTACCCACCAGCTTCCCTAACTCCGTTCCTTTACTCATCAGCTTCCCTAACTCCATTCCTTTACTCATCAGCTTCCCTAACTCCGTTCCTTTACCCACCAGCTTCCCTAACTCCGTTCCTTTACTCATCAGCTTCCCTAACTCCGTTCCTTTACCCACCAGCTTCCCTAACTCCGTTCCTTTACTCACCAGCTTCCCTAACTCCGTTCATTTTCTTACCAGCTTCCCTAACTCCGTTCCTTTACTTACCAGCTTCCCTAACTCCGTTCCTTTACTCATCAGCTTCCCTAACTCCGTTCCTTTACTCATCAGCTTCCCTAACTCCGTTCCTTTACTCACCAGCTTCCCTAACTCCGTTCATTTTCTTACCAGCTTCCCTAACTCCGTTCCTTTACTTACCAGCTTCCCTAACTCCGTTCCTTTACTCATCAGCTTCCCTAACTCCATTCCTTTACTCATCAGCTTCCCTAACTCCGTTCCTTTACCCACCAGCTTCCCTAACTCCGTTCCTTTACTCATCAGCTTCCCTAACTCCGTTCCTTTACTCATCAGCTTCCCTAACTCCGTTCCTTTACTCATCAGCTTCCCTAACTCCGTTCCTTTACTTACCAGCTTCCCTAACTCCGTTCCTTTACTTACCAGCTTCCCTAACTCCGTTCCTTTACTCATCAGCTTCCCTAACTCCGTTCCTTTACCCACCAGCTTCCCTAACTCCGTTCCTTTACTCATCAGCTTCCCTAACTCCGTTCCTTTACTCACCAGCTTCCCTAACTCCATTCCTTTACTTACCAGCTTCCCTAACTCCGTTCCTTTACCCACCAGCTTCCCTAACTCCGTTCCTTTACTCATCAGCTTCCCTAACTCCGTTCCTTTACTCATCAGCTTCCCTAACTCCGTTCCTTTACTTACCAGCTTCCCTAACTCCGTTGCTTTACCCACCAGCTTCCCTAACTCCGTTCCTTTACTCATCAGCTTCCCTAACTCCGTTCCTTTACTCACCAGCTTCCCTAACTCCATTCCTTTACTTACCAGCTTCCCTAACTCCGTTCCTTTACTCACCAGCTTCCCTAACTCCATTCCTTTACTTACCAGCTTCCCTAACTCCGTTCCTTTACCCACCAGCTTCCCTAACTCCGTTCCTTTACTCATCAGCTTCCCTAACTCCGTTCCTTTACCCACCAGCTTCCCTAACTCCGTTCCTTTACTCATCAGCTTCCCTAACTCCGTTCCTTTACTCACCAGCTTCCCTAACTCCGTTCCTTTACTCACCAGCTTCCCTAACTCCGTTCCTTTACCCACCAGCTTCCCTAACTCCGTTCCTTTACTCACCAGCTTCCCTAACTCCGTTCCTTTACTCACCAGCTTCCCTAACTCCGTTCCTTTACTCACCAGCTTCCCTAACTCCGTTCCTTTACTCACCAGCTTCCCTAACTCCGTTCCTTTACTCACCAGCTTCCCTAACTCCGTTCCTTTACCCACCAGCTTCCCTAACTCCGTTCCTTTACTCACCAGCTTCCCTAACTCCGTTCCTTTACCCACCAGCTTCCCTAACTCCGTTCCTTTACTCATCAGCTTCCCTAACTCCATTCCTTTACTTACCAGCTTCCCTAACTCCGTTCCTTTACCCACCAGCTTCCCTAACTCCGTTCCTTTACTCATCAGCTTCCCTAACTCCGTTCCTTTACTCATCAGCTTCCCTAACTCCGTTCCTTTACTTACCAGCTTCCCTAACTCCGTTGCTTTACCCACCAGCTTCCCTAACTCCGTTCCTTTACTCATCAGCTTCCCTAACTCCGTTCCTTTACTCACCAGCTTCCCTAACTCCATTCCTTTACTTACCAGCTTCCCTAACTCCGTTCCTTTACTCACCAGCTTCCCTAACTCCATTCCTTTACTTACCAGCTTCCCTAACTCCGTTCCTTTACCCACCAGCTTCCCTAACTCCGTTCCTTTACTCATCAGCTTCCCTAACTCCGTTCCTTTACCCACCAGCTTCCCTAACTCCGTTCCTTTACTCATCAGCTTCCCTAACTCCGTTCCTTTACTCACCAGCTTCCCTAACTCCGTTCCTTTACTCACCAGCTTCCCTAACTCCGTTCCTTTACCCACCAGCTTCCCTAACTCCGTTCCTTTACTCATCAGCTTCCCTAACTCCGTTCCTTTACCCACCAGCTTCCCTAACTCCGTTCCTTTACTCATCAGCTTCCCTAACTCCGTTCCTTTACCCACCAGCTTCCCTAACTCCGTTCCTTTACCCACCAGCTTCCCTAACTCCGTTCCTTTACCCACCAGCTTCCCTAACTCCGTTCCTTTACCCACCAGCTTCCCTAACTCCGTTCCTTTACCCACCAGCTTCCCTAACTCCGTTCCTTTACCCACCAGCTTCCCTAACTCCGTTCCTTTACTCATCAGCTTCCCTAACTCCGTTCCTTTACCCACCAGCTTCCCTAACTCCGTTCCTTTACTCATCAGCTTCCCTAACTCCGTTCCTTTACCCACCAGCTTCCCTAACTCCGTTCCTTTACTCACCAGCTTCCCTAACTCCGTTCCTTTACTCACCACCTTTCTCTAACTCCGTTCCTTTACCCACCAGCTTCCCTAACTCCGTTCCTTTACCCACCAGCTTCCCTAACTCCGTTCCTTTACTCATCAGCTTCCCTAACTCCGTTCCTTTACCCACCAGCTTCCCTAACTCCGTTCCTTTACTCACCAGCTTCCCTAACTCCGTTCCTTTACTCATCAGCTTCCCTAACTCCGTTCCTTTTCCCACCAGCTTCCCTAACTCCGTTCCTTTACCCACCAGCTTCCCTAACTCCGTTCCTTTACTCATCAGCTTCCCTAACTCCGTTCCTTTACTCATCAGCTTCCCTAACTCCGTTCCTTTACCCACCAGCTTCCCTAACTCCGTTCCTTTACCCACCAGCTTCCCTAACTCCGTTCCTTTACTCATCAGCTTCCCTAACTCCGTTCCTTTACTCATCAGCTTCCCTAACTCCGTTCCTTTACCCACCAGCTTCCCTAACTCCGTTCCTTTACTCACCAGCTTCCCTAACTCCGTTCCTTTACTCACCAGCTTCCCTAACTCCGTTCCTTTACCCACCAGCTTCCCTAACTCCGTTCCTTTACCCACCAGCTTCCCTAACTCCGTTCCTTTACCCACCAGCTTCCCTAACTCCGTTCCTTTACTCATCAGCTTCCCTAACTCCGTTCCTTTACTCATCAGCTTCCCTAACTCCGTTCCTTTACCCACCAGCTTCCCTAACTCCGTTCCTTTACTCACCAGCTTCCCTAACTCCGTTCCTTTACTCACCAGCTTCCCTAACTCCGTTCCTTTACCCACCAGCTTCCCTAACTCCGTTCCTTTACCCACCAGCTTCCCTAACTCCGTTCCTTTACTCATCAGCTTCCCTAACTCCGTTCCTTTACCCACCAGCTTCCCTAACTCCGTTTCTTTACCCACCAGCTTCCCTAACTCCGTTCCTTTACCCACCAGCTTCCCTAACTCCGTTCCTTTACTCATCAGCTTCCCTAACTCCGTTCCTTTACCCACCAGCTTCCCTAACTCCGTTCCTTTACTCATCAGCTTCCCTAACTCCGTTCCTTTACTTACCAGCTTCCCTAACTCCGTTGCTTTACCTACCAGCTTCCCTAACTCCGTTCCTTTACTCATCAGCTTCCCTAACTCCGTTCCTTTACCCACCAGCTTCCCTAACTCCGTTCCTCAAGTCCGAGGTTGCGCCCCTGAAGAAAGTAATTAACGATATCACCACCCTTAAGAAGGAAGTATCGTCCATCAAAAAAGACACGTCGGAACTGTCCGCCTTACTACTTCGCGTCGATCAACTTGAGATAGAAGCGGCTTCGCTTAAGTCTAGATTAGCCACATTTGATACAAAGTTCGATGACCTCGATCAGTTCTCTCGAAGGTCCAATTTCCTGATTCACGCTCTGCCAGAGAATAAAGATCACCATCCATCCAGTTCTTCACGATCTCGGGTTGCAGCCTTCTGACATAGATATCTCTCATCGTTTCGGGGTAAAGAAGAATGACCATGGCAAATCGCGACCCGTTCTAGTCTGTCTTCTGTCCCAGGCAAAGAAAATCCATGTTATGAAAAACAAGGGTTCGGTTGCATCAAACGGCCTCTTTATTACCGAACATCTGACGAAAAGACGTGCCACTCTACTCAGTACTTTAAAGGAGCACAAACGGAATGGTCTGCTTCACTCGGCATATACATTCAATGGAACCATCATGGCTAAGGCCCAGGAGGGTGTCAAACCTGTGCCAATCCACAGCGATGTGGACATCGGCACTCTAATTCGTGGTTCAGGTCTACGTAAAGGCGAGTAGACGTTTGGCAAATTGGCCTATTCTATACTGGTTCCTAGTATCTTTTACGTTCTTCGTACCTCTGTTGCATCATGCAGCAGTGTACTATGTACTAGTACTACTACCGCCGCCAAGATGTCGCTTTGAATAAACAGGTTCATACTTAACATACAATATATATATCTGTACATACACATACATATACTATGTTTTGCTTTTCTAGCCTTGATCAGTTAATGGAAACTATAATATATTTTTGTCGTTTTGTCCTATATTGGAGATTTCAGATTTACTCCCTTTTCCTTTCTTTTTACTGTAGGCCTACCGGTATTGGTATACAATTAATTACCCCCAGTTAAGTTTAAATTACTCCAAGTACCGTTTTTCTACATCGTATATACCACCAGTCAGGCAGTACCGTTTTCTATATCGTATATACCACCAGTCAGGCAGTACCGTTTTCTATATCGTATATACACACTTACCGG
>JAUCBJ010005924.1:0-25054 GCA_032718475.1 Nemertoderma westbladi | reverse complement strand
AACGATATAATTTGTTCCCTCGAAATAATTTAATAAAAATTCCAAATGACTATTTCGACAAACGCACTGAGATGATTCACTTTTCTTAAAACGAAACTCTGAATATTATTTTGTGGGTTTGGACACGATTACCGACCCAAAATAAAAATATCATAATAATAATAAACACTGGGTGGGAAATAGAATAGAGCGGTGTGAAGGCTACATTATTATTAACCCTAATATTTCGCCGTTTCCTGCAGGTATTTATATCACCCGGAGCAAATGATAAGCGGGAAAGAAGACGCAGCGAATAATTATGCGAGAGGCCACTATACTTTGGGGAAAGAAATACTAGAGGTAGTCCTAGATAGACTGCACAGAGTCACTGAGAATTGCGAGAATCTTCAGGGTTTCATGTTGTTCCACAGCTACGGGGGAGGGACCGGATCTGGTTTCACCTCACTACTCTTGGAGAACCTCGCCCAAGAGTATGGAAAGTCTTCAAAATTCCATCTACCAATTTTCCCATCTCCCGAAATTTCTACCGCAGTAGTGGAGCCGTATAACGCAGTCCTAACGACTCACAGCAGCATTGAACATGTTGACTGCGCCTTCCTTCTAGACAATCAGGCATGTTACGATATCTGCCGCACCAATCTTTACATAGAAAGGCCGAATTATTGCCATCTAAACAAATTACTCAGCCAAGTAATGAGTTCGATCACGACCTCGTTGCGATTCGATGGATGTTTGAACTGCGATTTGTGTGAATTTCAGACGAATTTGATTCCTTACCCGCGGATCCACTTCCCGATGACTGCGTATGCGCCTATACTAACGGTGGATCGAGCCAAACACGAGGAAATGTCTGTACAACAGATTAGTATTGCGTGTTTCCTTAAGAGCAACCAAATGATACGCAGCAACCCGTCGCAAGGGAAGTACATGGCGTGTTGCATGTTATACCGGGGTGATGCGATACCAAATGAAATCAACAGCGCCATCATGAAAATAAAGAGAGACAAGAAAGTGAATTTTGTTGAGTGGTGCCCCACGGGTTTTAAGATAGGCATCAACTATCAACCAGTTACCGTAGCTCCTCAAAGTGATATGTGCAAGTCAATGAGGTCAGTGTGTTTGCTGTGTAACAACACGGCAATGTGCGATGTTTGGTCTCGTCTGAACCGGAAATTTGATTTAATGTACGCTAAGCGCGCGTTCGTACATTGGTACGTCGGAGAGGGGATGGAGGAAGGAGAGTTCGATGACGCGAGACACGATCTGGCGGCGTTAGAACGGGATTATCTAGAGGTTGGCAAGGATGCGCCATGAGGGATAGTATCGTGGTGGGATGTGAGATAAATTAACACCAAATATATAAGGCAATATACAGTAAAAAAATAATAGATAATTGAAAGACAATTAAACACCCAGGTTACGATTTCATAATAGAACGATTTTTAATAGTTTAACGTTTTTTCCTATAAAAAGAGTATGGAGTATATAACATCGCAAGGGTGACCAGACCATTGCACCCTAAATTTAAACATAATGTAATAATGATAATCTAATAAATTATATCTCCCATATAATATTAGTTAAAAATAAAGCCCGTCACATTAGAACAACCGGAACCGGTTGCGAATAACAACCGCTGCTCACCAATACAGATAAGAGAAGAGAAAATTCCTGGGACTTCAAATGGCCGTTCCGAGACTATAAACACCTAAACATACCTTACACTGTTCCACGCTCATTTCCTAAAAATATGAAAACATCGCAATTATCCCGGGGTTATATTCCTGTTGTACCAAGGTGCTACCAACTACAACCACTGGAATACTAATTGCAAAACCTCCCCGCCCACAAGCCACTATCAAAAATTATTTGATGAGTTTGATTCTTCAAATTATTACATTCATACGGCATCCCCACCCCCAGATTCCTAGAATTTCGCCTGCCGCTAAAGCACAGCTAGTAGCTCAATAGTTTCCGAGTTTTATATAATTAACTTCCTTAGCCGTAAGATATTATTATTATTATTAAAGTTATATAACATTACAAATACACCACAATTTTCGAATGATACATGGGACAGCAGTAGCATAAATATTCGCGACCGTAATCGAATTGAAAGTAATTAACGTTCTCTGAGCCCCCGGGCCCCGGCATGGTATATAATTACTACCGGGGCCTTTCTTTACTATCTTTTGTCATATAGGCTACCCTTTCAGTTACATTCAGGTTCAGGTTGCAGTGCATATGATGATTGTTATAGAGGTTGGTTGCATAGAACAAATACTGTATTTTTTTAATGTGTTTTATTTGGGTTTAGGGGGGCGACTTGACTCTGACTTCCCTGTTAACCGAAAAATATTGACATACAAATTACATGATTTTCAAGATATTAATATCGTAAATAAAGAGCGCACATAGGGGATCGCCACCAAACTATATCACAACAAGAACAACGTGGATAAAGTGAAACACTAATCCAATTAATTTAAAAATATTATAAATTAATAAGTTATAAAGCATATACCGCAAATGTAACCAATGAAAACTCGGTTTGACTGGGGTGTATACTGAATCAAATCAAATTTAACCAACAATAAAGTTTCCAACTTGGAATTATTTTAATTATGAATTATATTGAACATTTTGATTAGATATTTGTTGTGCAAGAGTTTCTTATTCACGAATATCATATTCTACTATTAATAATTAGTTATAATATAATCAGTTGCGTGTGTTAGTTGTGTACAAACCAGAGTGCCATATACCCTAGAACCCTGTGTTAGTTGTCTACTGTACAAACCAGAGTGCCATATACCCTAGAACCCTCTTATTTACAGTACCAGACCACTTAACTAGAGTATAAAATAATAATCGATAATTTAATAGTATATGTAAACAGTAAACACTCTATATGAGCGCGTCCTCTTTATTTACTATCTTGGGTTGGGTAATATAGACTATAAGGTTGTGAGTTCCAGGGAACATGGCACAACCGGAACTGAATCAAGTTAACAACATTAAATAAAACTGCACGTATTTATATTTGCGAACAAATAATGCACTGGCGGAACCAAACCGGTACGTAAAGTAATATTGCAAACACTACGCGGAGAGATTATTGCAAAATGTAGACCTGCAAATTTGAATGAGCATGAGCATTATTATGCGCATGCGCAACAACATCACAAACCCGAGTGTATAAAGTAAACGGCGCAAAAGAACCTGAAACACTGCCCAACCAGTTGATAAGCGACTTATTGTAACACTAAACAAACATGCATGTAAAATATATTACTAAACCGGAAATTGTCAATAACTACAACATCAAGATAATAATAGTGCCACCTAGAACATACAATAAACAAAAAAATAGGTCGTGAGTTTTAATCAAAAAAGCGAAAACGATATCAAAGCGACGTAATATATAGTAGTACCTTATTCGTTGAGTTACCGTAACGGTATATATTTGGTTATGGGTTTAGTAAATATTTGGTGCCTATCTATCTATAATATAATATTAAGACTATCATACAATACATAAAGAAACGAACAGGTGATAATAATTATAATAATAAAGGATATTTGGCAACTAACAGCAGTAGGAAAGCATAAATTACTGATAATTGACACAATTCAACGATTAACATATCCCATTCCTTGTATAATAAATTCATGAATAATTTAAAGCCCCACGCTAAAATAAAATTCAGAAGTTTTAAGCAAAATAAGAGAAAATATTAATCAGAACCTTTAGTTATAACAATATTGGGCAATTATAGTTGCTATGACAATATATAAAAAGGTAAATATTAAAACATGATGGATAAAACTATGCTGGCATCAGTAGTAGTGTGGGTTCAACCTAGTCGCAAAAACAGTACGTCGTAACCTGGTCAACAAAAACAGATGGTACCGGTACCTTAACATGGTACCGGTACCTTAACATGGTACCGGTACCTTAACATGGTACCGGTACCTTAACATGGTACCGGTACCTTAACATGGTACCATCTGGTGGCAGGGGACGGACCAAAGTGAAGTAGTGGCAACTTTAGGTTAGAATAAACTCCTATTAGTTTTTTTGAACTCCAAAAACGGTTACCCGGTTGCTGCTATTTATGCGACATGGTTGCCAACGCGACATGGTTGCACACACACGCACCTCACATACACCGACACGCACACAATACAAGGAGTTAGATGTTTAGGTGCCTACTGGGTATCCAGCGTGCGAATGTTTCATATAAAAAAAACACAGTTAACTAATAATATTGGGGGAAACCGTTAATAACAAACACTGACAGTTGAAGGTCGACCACAATGCACTCAAAAATTAGGTACCGGTACTTGTATCTCAACAGAGAGACTCTTGGGGAACGGCGAAGATAGGGTAGGGGGGGGGGGGGGGGGTCAAAAATTACATTTGCAGTGTTGTACTCCATAATGGTAGCTGCCGCATTAACAACATATTATATAACATACACAGCAAAACATATGTGATAATAAACTTCGAAGTTTCTTGCTAACTTAATAAACAGAAGGTAAAATGGTTGTTATCACGATATATACCGGTATATATATTCACTTTCTTGTCCTGCAAATTTATTCAATTTTGGATATTTATTTACATATACCGGTATAATATTTATATATATATCGGTATAATATTTATATATATATCGGTATAATATTTATATATATATCGGTATATAATATAATACACCAGACATGAGTTATACATAAAGCCTAGTGCATTGTAGAGTTAGTAGGTATTATTATAGTTTGTTAGTATATAAGTACCTGTTATGAGTCGTAATATAATTACAATATATAAATAGCCACACACTAGGGCTATCTTACCTGCCACAAGAAACTCAATGTCGAAATATAATATAGCTGCGAATGCGGCACCTACCATAGAGGAAAATGTCGAGAATTAAATGGTAGAATCAGTGCGAGTAGGGGAGGGGCTATTTAAAAGTCTAGGGAGGAGGATAATTTAGTTCCAGATCTTGAGGAAACTATCCCAGGAGCCGGTTGCAACTGCCATTCCATCCTCGGTGACGCCAAGGCAACTGACCCGGTTGTCGTGACCCGCTAGAACCCCAGCTCGCTCGCCCTTCATCGCGTCCCAAACGTTGCAATTGAAATCGTCGTAACCGGCGAGGAGAAGTCGACCGGACTTACTGAACGCCACTGAGGTGATCCCGCAGATGATGTTGTCGTGGGAGTAGAGCATGAGCTCCTGGTCCGCTCGGATGTCGAAGAGACGACAGGTCGCGTCGTCCGAACCCGTGACGAAAGCGTTCCCATTGGGGAAGAAGGTGACCGCGTTGATGTCGCTCTCGTGTCCGGCGAAGGTCTGCCGACACATCCCGTCCCGGATGTCCCAAAGCTTGGACGACGCGTCGCACGCACCCGAGGTGAAGCACTTTTGATCCGGCGACAAACTCAGGGACATAACGTCCCCGGTGTGGCCGCTAAACGAGGTGGTCTGCTGGCCGGTCTCGATGTCCCACAGGGCGCAGGTCATGTCGCCGGAGCTGGTCACTATTTGGTTGTCGTCGATGAAGCGGCAACAGCTGAGGTACCCGGTGTGACCGGGCAGCTCGCGACTCACGCGCACGTTGCCTTCTCGCGTCTTGAGCGAGTAGATCGAACAGATGTTGTCTAACCCTCCGCAGGCTACGTAGGTCCCCGAGGGGGCGTACGCGCAGGTCATTACCCAGCTGGAGCGGAGGGGGATGGCGTGAACCTTGTTGGTGGTATAGGAGTCCCAGACAATGAGTTTACCGTCCTGCGAGGCGCTCACTAGGTACCGACTCTCCGAGCCCCAATGCATCGCGTAGATCTTGGCGAGATGTCCCCGCAGGGTGCGACGGGTTCTCATCTGTATCCGGCCGACGGCCTCCATGCTGGATGACACCGCAGCCAGCGTCGTATCGGCCGCGTTCTTACGTGAGTCTCTGATCTGGTTCTTAAGAGATTCCGCCTCCGATCGCAATTGTTCTAATTCCGCTGCCATTGTTACGGTTTGGGGATAAACCTAGAGATCTGCGAAAATTAAAAGTAGCTAATCAGTAAATCTAAAAGAATTATGAGTTTACCTGAATAGAGGTACGACGCGCACGGGTATCATTCGACTGCAAGTAAACTTTTGCGCAAAATATTTTATTTATATATTATGCATAAAAATTAACAAATATATACAATACAACTAACAATGTATTGTATATACCGGTATAGGTATAATATATATTGTCCAATAAAACACAGAGGTTTACCCCTAACGCTTTTCAGCTTATTTCCAATGGGTACATTGGCATATAAAATGAGTTGAAAATTAAAATCGGGATATAGGGTATACATTATACATATACAACCATATCATTTACATAGGCCTAGCATAAAAAAACAGGGATCCTAATTTACTATATACTATATAAATTTAGGTACCGGTAGAACTTTTATACCGGTATATGGCGGGTGGGAAATGAGAATATTGTCGCGTTCATAGAATATTATCTAGGAATCAGCCCAACATCGCATTACTATCGTCAGTATCATAACAATGCCGCTTGGGTTTGAGTTATATTATTGAATTGAAGTTAGATTTTCACTTCCCGACCACTTACTGGGTAAGCCAGAATTTTTATTTTTGTTTTAATTCTTTAGCTACAAGCGTTTTAAAAAAAGGTACCGGTATCTCCATCGATATTGCACCAGTTACACCGCAGTTATTCTTCATCTTCACCATTGTAGTAATTTGATGGTAGATGGAAAGTTGACCATGCAAGGATTCCAAATAATGTTAAAATTCGAAAAGTTGCATGTATTTTCACCTATGTTCAACATACTTTCATTATATGGGATTCCTAATAAAATTATTGCAGCAACCAGATATACGATAATTTGACAACATTTGTGTCTACTGTTGACGGTGACACAGAACCATTTGAAGTGTTATGGGGCGTCCTCCAGGGTGATACACTTGCACCATTCTTGTTAATAATTGTGGTTGACTATGTTCTACGCATGTCCTTAGATCATCATAATGATGATGGGGTGATGGTAACTCCACCTATCTGGCTCCAGAAGTCGAGGAAATCCTATCAAGTACCTAACTGATCTAGACTTTGTTGATAACTTCGGAGTACTCTCAGAATCACTAGAGGGAGCCCAACGGCCCCTCAGCTCATTAGAACAGGCTGCTTCTGGTGTTGGTCTTTTTATTAACTCCAAAAAAAAAAATTTGAAAGTTAACTTTGAAAGTCCTCAGCAAGTCTTTGACTGGATGAGCATAAGCTCAAAGGACGGTATGCTTGAGCATGTGGACGACTTCTGTTATCTTGGATCATGGATCCGGAAGTCAGATGAGGACCTTCGAATACGTAAGGGGATGGCATGGGCAGCATTTCATAGCCTGTCCAGGATTTGAAAGTCACACATAATTCATCGGAAACTTAAGGTCCGTTTATTTAGAGCAGCATTAGTTCCAGTACTCCTCTAGGGCCTATGGGAGTCCATGCTGGGCAATAAATGCTGAGGACACCAAATCTCTGGATGGCACATTCACAAGAATGCTACGCCGGGTTCATTGTGTCAAGTACAATGCACACATCTCCAACCAGACACTATATAACATTGGTGGTGTCTCATTGGCTCCCCCAAGCTTGACACTGGAAGAAAGACGCCTCCACTTTGCAGGTCATTGTTTTCGACGTGAGGACCAGCCTGTGCACAATCTTGTGCTTTGGCAGCCCCATGGAGAAAATAAGCCTGGTGGACAGACCATGACTTTCGTGAGACGCCTCCCAAAGGACACTGGCGTTGAAGTTGCGTACCGGTATAATCTTGCGAAAGTCATGTTTGATAGGGAGTTGTGGCAACGCAATTTTGTTGATAAGCCGACATATAATTCTTAATGCACGCCGTATTGGGCTTAACAATTGTGGATTGCATGGTGGTGACAAAATGTTTTTGTTAAGCTGGCATAGCATCACAATGTGCAGTTTCAATGCAGCAGGCCGAGTATAGTAGTAGTATGTTTTTTCTCTAGCTACAAGCCATTCATTCTATTTAATTAAAAGTAAGGTAAAGATGTTAAAGCGGGGAGATTAAATATTAAAGATGTTAAAGGCCGACACCCGCTGGTAAAGTTCAGATAGAACCGTAGAAAGATATGGACCTGTTGAAAAATTAACGCTGGGAACGGGACCCCCCCCCCAGCCCCCCCCCCCCCCCTAAAAAAATTATATAAATATTGATGAGATTGCATGAAATTTGAAACATAGAGAGCTTCACCTCCCTCCTCCTTCCTGGGTGAGCCAGAATTTTTATTTTTGATTTCATTCTTTAGCTACAGGCGTGTAAAAATAGTGACTGCTACAGTGCAGTATGCCATTAAGTTAGTGACTGCTTCAGTGCAGTACCTATGTCATTAAGTTAGTGACTGCATCAGTGCAGTATGCCATTAAGTTAGTGACTGCTTCAGTGCAGTACCTATGTCATTAAGTTAGTGACTGCTTCAGTGCAGTATGCCATTAAGTTATTGACTGCTTCAGTGCAGTATGCCATTAGGTTACTGACTGCTTCAGTTCAGTATGCCATTAAGTTAGTGACTGCTTCAGTGCAGTATGCCATTAAGTTAGTGACTGCTACAGTGCAGTATGCCATTAAGTTAGTGACTGCTTCAGTGCAGTATGCCATTAAGTAAGTGACTACTTCAGTGCAGTATGCCATTAAGTTAGTGACTGCTTCAGTGCAGTATGCCATTAAATTAGTGACTGCTTCAGTGCAGTATGCCATTAAGTTAGTGACTGCTTCACAGTGCTTCAGTGCAGTATGCCATTAAGTTAGTGACTGCTTCAGTGCAGTATGCCATTAAGTTAGTGACTGCTTCAGTGCTATGCCATTACTTCAGAAACCTTTTTAAATAAATCGCTAAGCCCGAATTACATAGTTGACAGTCTCATTCCTGCAGCATCCTCTAGCAAGTATCTAATTAATAAATAACTTGGCAACAATGCAATGGCTATAATAATAATAGTAGTACCGGTACATGGATATTCACACATAAACAAAATGTTCTAGAACATAGTTTAGGTATTTATTAAATTGAACAAAATGGCCTGCAGCGGAAGCAAATACATGCAACATTTGAACGCCAATATCTCAGCTATTTCCCAACCAAATTCAAATGTTTATACATATTTGGAATCCTTGCGCGGCCAGCTTTCCACAAACTGGTGCATTATCGACGGAGACACTTGTTTTTAAACGCTTGTAGCTAAAAATTGAAAGCAAAAATAAAAATTCTGGCTCACCCAAGCAGTGGTCGGGAGGTGAAACTATCTCTGTTTCAAATTTCATGCAATCTCATAAAGATAATAATATAGATTATTCCCTCGTGTATTCTCACTCCCGGGGTGTATTTTCCCTAGTATATTTTAACCCCCTCCAGTGAAAACTCACCCCTGCATTTATCAATTTTCACTCTCTGTCTGTGTATGAATATTCAATTTCAGAATTTATTTCTTCTCGTATCTCCTGTAGCCTTGTACGGTATTAAATAGCACACTAGAAAGTACCGGTAACTGTAGGCGTAGGCCTACCGGTATATCGTATTTAAATTAATAATGAAATTTAAAATATCATGAGGGTAAGAATACACTGAGGTGGGTTAAATTTCACTGAAAAATAACCCAGAGTAGTTTCACTCCCGGTTAAACAGTTAAAATACCCTAGTGAATTCTAACCGGGGGGTGAAAATTCACTAGGGAATTTTAACCGGGGGGTGGAAATACACTAGGGAATTTTAACCGGATTTTTAGGTTGGTAGAAATTCTCTACTACACCGGTCTTATATATCCAAAACTTTCAAAACTACCGGTATCCATTTAGCACTAAATGAGACAAAACATTTACAGAGATTTAATAAAGCAAACGCCGAACTTCCGCATATTTTAATCGTATTTAATTATTTACTCAGTTAATCCTAGTCAGACTGCACAGGCGAAGTTTGGAAGGGTTCTTGAAGTAGCAAAATAACACCACAATTTAAATGGCCCGTTTGTAGATTTTATATGTCTGTTGTAGTAATAAATATACGAAAAACAAGACAAGGATAAGTTTTTCTTCAAATCAGTGCAAAAAAATTATGTTTTCATACTTCTTAGTTAGAAAAAAGGCACCCTACAGCCCTTTCCCAAAAAGGCCAAAGTTACCTTGACAGGCCAAAGTTACCCAGTTCTACGGTATAGAGATATTGATGGAGTCATAATGAGTCTTTATGATCCCGCCACAATACAAAGTTACACAAATATTGTGTTTCTCTTACCTGCAGGCGCAGTAATAGGACTAAATATGTGAATGACTCCTCAGTTGGCGTCTAAACCAAACCAATATATAATAATCGACGCACTAATAGTATCCGTACAAATATACGTCTAGTCTATCCCATAAGAAGTCCAATATTACATTTCAGTCTAATTTGAGGAAGTGAGAAATAATTAGCACCACTTTGAATAATAATTAATCACCTAGGATCACCGGATTATATGTTATATATCGAATGTAAAACATATAGAATATCAGAATATGTTAATAATATTATATTATCGAGATATGATAAAATAATGATAATTAAATACCGGTAGCCTATTAGATATTATATATTAAAAATTAAAATGGCCAGCAAATTCCTACAATCTGACAATTGGTACAATGAGAGCAATGGGTAGTGATAGTGAAAGGCAATAAATGGAAGTGAAATGTTAATGTTAAACATGAAATATCGTATCTACTTGAATACAGGAATGCAATTTGCAATGCACGTTTGCAATGAAAACCAGGTTACAGAATGCTTGAATCTAACCAAAACAATAATCGAATGTAGTATCTTGGTCAACAAGATGAGAGGTTATACGCCTGTACGCGCTATAAAAGGCAATGTTTAGCGTTTTTAGAACCGGCCCGGTCAGCCGGTTGCCGGTAGTTATGACACTTAGTCACGTCACACCAGTCAATTACGATAGAACAATATCATGCAGTCAGCAGTCAAGTTCCGGTACAGGCTGATCAGTTCTACGAAAGTAATGGCCGCGTTGTGCCTTCATGGTGGTGTTGGGTTTAGGGAAGACGATTACCTGACCGGTACATTTCAGTCTGTCAGTTAGTCAGTCGGCAGAAAATACCGGTACCCGTTGTCTCGTCTGCCCGTTCAGCCGTTACAATGCCAGGTACCGGTACGGTCTGACGGTAGGCCATAGGCATACGACCAGTCCAGTACCAGCCAGACGACAGTTACCGGTCAGCCGGTACTGACTGACTGAGGTACCGGTACGCGCTACGGCAGTAGGCTGGTAGGCCCTATACAGCTATACGGCTGTACGGCAGTACGGTATGGGAATGGGACGCGGGTACCGGTACTGTCCGACTGTCTGACTGTCAGTAGGCAGGTAGGTGTGGTGTGAGGCGAGGGCAGGAGGGTGCGAGGTGGCTAGTCCTTGCAGACCACCCACTACAACACTACTGCACAAGACCAGTACAGCAGGAGGCCATGGTACCGGTACCTGGTTGCTTACGGTCTGAAGGTACCACCAGACCGCGATCTCGCTGTCTGGCAGTCTGGCGATACAGCTCAGCAGCTGTGTACAGGCAGACAGGTCAGCCTGTCAGCCGGTGTACCGGTAGGTGTGGTGCATGGTATATTGCTGTACTGGTATACTACAGTACTACTGGTATAGGTCTGTACTCGTACTGCTGTAGGCAGCTAGGTGGTAGGTGTAGCAGTGTAGTGTCAGAGTGTACGGTACTGCAGGGCCGGTTAGGCTTTTAGGCCTACTCCCTGACTCCAGTAATCTGCACTGCGGAAAAGCATATAACAGGCTTTAGGCTTTAGGCAGTGCGGTGGTACCGTTACTGCGTTAGTGATTTTAGGAGTAAAAGATTCAGTAGTTACAGAGTTTGGTTACCGGTATCTTACCTAAATCTGTAAATGCCTATTGCAGTATTGGCCTTCATAAACTTACAACGCCCAATGCCTACTATGTCATAACTAATCAACTGCGCCACCTAGTGATGTCCGCGGTAATGAGCTAACTAAGCTGATGTTCCTACCATACCAACCAGAGATTCATGCTGGGAATGGCTATTTGTAGTTATGTATGCGGCGGAACACATCAGTCCTTCAGTATACTTATTATCCAACCAGGCCTCTCTCGCACTCCCTCTGCTAACATGGGAACATATTCATAGTATTAGTTATACTGTGGCCAACCTTATTATTGGCTAAACAAGAAGGAAAGGGATTTAGAAATACTAATTACAGTTTTCTGTTGAAATACCCTGGTTATTCTGCGAATAAATATAGTGGCTAGCTTAATCTCCTGAGAGGCGGCACCTGTTGAATTTCTAGTATTCCCACCCATCATGTTTTAGCTACGAAATCCTGTTCAACACACACTTGACTACTACACCATGTCCTGGAATAGATAGTGTCGTTATTCAGGTACCCCCCCCCCCCCCCCCACAAATCTTAATGAGATTGCATGAAATTTGGAACAGAGATAGTTTCACCTCCCTCCTCCATAATGGGTGAGCCACATGTTTTATTTTTGCGGTCGTTCTTTAGCTACAAGCGTTTAAAAAAGGTGTCTCCATCGATATGTCACCAGTTGTGCTGCAGTTATTCTTAAACATTATAATGATTTGTTGTGTAGTAGAAAGCTGGCGTGGAAGGATTCCAAATATATACTGTACAAATATTTGAATTTGGTTCAGAAATAGCTGAGATATGGCTATTTGAAAGTTGCTTGTATTTGCTTCCACTCCAGGCCATTTATTATACAGTATTATTATTATAATAGTATATTATTCATTATACAGTATTTATTAAATGCATAACATTCTGGAACATTTTGTTTATCTCATAAATAGCTTGGCAACAATGCAATACCACAAAATAATTTAATGTTTCCAGAACCAGTTATTTTAATATCCTTATTATATATATATATATATTTATATATATATATTGTAATTCTTTTTCACATAAACATTATTTAAGTAACACGATTATCATCTTTAAAACTCAACTTATTACGATTATGGCACGACGTACAAAAACCAGCAAATACCGCTCTAAAAAACACAAGGTATCGAATGGCACTACAGAGACACATCGCCAAATAGAGGAAATAGTTCATGTCTCAAGGAACTCAACAACTTCTAAACCACTACGCAGTGGAAAACCCAGAAGTAATGATCCATCGCCCAACGATTCATCCTGTACATACAGTCACGATGACGAGGAGACCTCCTGTGAGAGAAATCACGTAAAACACCCAAGAAAGTAATAAAAACGAAACAGCCCCAAGAATTTACCCACACGTAAATCACCCAAGAAAGTAAAAAATGTAACCAAAGTGAATAGCCCAGGATCGGAGCCGGGAGGAATTGATCGTCAATTAAAGAGATCAGTAAAAAGGAACAAAACAACGGTCAATAAGCCAATCAAAAACCCAGAAGTGACGAGTCATCATCTGACGATTCATCCAGTTTATTCGGTCGTGATGGCGAGGTGACTACAGTAGCTGAGGAAGTGCCGACAGAAATTCACCGCCCATTAGAGGAAACAAAACAAAGGAACACAACAACGGTGCCTTCATAATTATATAGAAACTAGCTGCAGGCGGCCCTTCATAATTATATAGAAACTAGCTGCAGGCGGCCCTTCATAATTATATAGAAACTAGCTGCAGGCGGCCCTTCATAATTATATAGAAACTAGCTGCAGGCGGCCCTTCATAATTATATAGAAACTAGCTGCAGGCGGCCCTTCATAATTATATAGAAACTAGCTGCAGGCGGCCCTTCATAATTATATAGAAACTAGCTGCAGGCGGCCCTTCATAATTATATAGAAACTAGCTGCAGGCGGCCCTTCATAATTATATAGAAACTAGCTGCAGGCGGCCCTTCATAATTATATAGAAACTAGCTGCAGGCGGCCCTTCATAATTATATAGAAACTAGCTGCAGGCGGCCCTTCATAATTATATAGAAACTAGCTGCAGGCGGCCCTTCATAATTATATAGAAACTAGCTGCAGGCGGCCCTTCATAATTATATAGAAACTAGCTGCAGGCGGCCCTTCATAATTATATAGAAACTAGCTGCAGGCGGCCCTTCATAATTATATAGAAACTAGCTGCAGGCGGCCCTTCATAATTATATAGAAACTAGCTGCAGGCGGCCCTTCATAATTATATAGAAACTAGCTGCAGGCGGCCCTTCATAATTATATAGAAACTAGCTGCAGGCGGCCCTTCATAATTATATAGAAACTAGCTGCAGGCGGCCCTTCATAATTATATAGAAACTAGCTGCAGGCGGCCCTTCATAATTATATAGAAACTAGCTGCAGGCGGCCCTTCATAATTATATAGAAACTAGCTGCAGGCGGCCCTTCATAATTATATAGAAACTAGCTGCAGGCGGCCCTTCATAATTATATAGAAACTAGCTGCAGGCGGCCCTTCATAATTATATAGAAACTAGCTGCAGGCGGCCCTTCATAATTATATAGAAACTAGCTGCAGGCGGCCCTTCATAATTATATAGAAACTAGCTGCAGGCGGCCCTTCATAATTATATAGAAACTAGCTGCAGGCGGCCCTTCATAATTATATAGAAACTAGCTGCAGGCGGCCCTTCATAATTATATAGAAACTAGCTGCAGGCGGCCCTTCATAATTATATAGAAACTAGCTGCAGGCGGCCCTTCATAATTATATAGAAACTAGCTGCAGGCGGCCCTTCATAATTATATAGAAACTAGCTGCAGGCGGCCCTTCATAATTATATAGAAACTAGCTGCAGGCGGCCCTTCATAATTATATAGAAACTAGCTGCAGGCGGCCCTTCATAATTATTGTACGCGCTTTTGAAGACCTTTAGCAGTTTAACCTGCCAAAATTTATATGTCTTTTGGTTTATAAATAGACTTTAGAAGTTGACAAATATTTAATACCAATAAACACAACATTAGCAGAAGCCAGCCTAGTGCGCGTCCATTCACCCGCTGGATATACCCGGGAGACTGGATTCTGAGGGCTTAGATTATTATTGCAGTGTAAGCTTACTGTATTATTCGATTGATCGTTAATAAATAATTTCTGACTAATATTATTCACTTTCGGGAAATATTAACAGTTCCTTTAGGACGTGGCGCTCTATCTAGGTAAACAGAGATATGACTTGTTTCTTACAACACATTCTATGAATTTGAAGGGGAACGTTAATAAGCCTAATTATTATCCAATGAGAAACGCTAGTGGGCTAAACATTTCCTGCTACTGGTAATTTTATTGTTAATAATGTCAGATCAGATTACAGGCTCTACAAAGGAGTTGTTGGTTGTTACCATGTATGGTGATAATTGGAGTCTAATGAGTGTCCATTGGGCAGATTATTATTGTTATTAATGCACATTGCTGTTTTGCTGTAGATATAAATTAATATGGATGGTATTCAATTACCAGCAGCTGGTTAGTGAAATAATAATTGATATAGGATGGCTTTGAATGCAATATGATTGCAGCATATATATAAGCAGAAATTCTGGTAGAGCCCTATACTTCACATGGGCTAAACAACTTATCAAAACTTGAGATTCCAATATTTTCTAAACTTTAAACGCTACAATAATCTCAGTTATTTTAACATATTACAACTTCTAAAAACTCAATTCTGTTTCGGTGGGATTATCGGGTACTTATGAAGCTCGTGGGCAACATTTTGAAGATTTTTATAGTTAGCCACGAGCTTCATAAGTACCGGATTATCGCACCCAATTATTGAGTTTTTGATTATTGGTGGTTATTGATTATGGATATTAGTGCTCTATAAATTAATATTCTGAAGCACAATCAGACTCCACATGTTGTAACACCGCCCGGTACTGTCATTGTCCTTACCTAAAGCACATCATTACTATTACACAATGCATGTGTGTTTTGGTGCTGATGTGTTTTGCATTTGCATACTGCCATATGTGTGTTTATATGGGAGCAAATTGCTGGTTAACTAACAACCCCAACTACAGTATCTTCCACTTAAAGTCATCTTCTATTAGATACATTGATTGTTTTCCTTTATAATTTTCCATTTATTTGTCATGGATTCCCGCGGCTCACGGCAAATGATCTTGCCATAGGCGATTTTGCCGTGGGCTACCTCGGCTATTGAATTTTAAGTAGCCATTTGCCGCAAGATCTCACAGCTAATTCCAACGTCAAATGCATCCTATTAGGAATAGAGTATCAGTAAAGGTTTGTGTGCATTATTGTGACGTCACCGTAACCGCCATCGTAAATTTAGTTATAAAATAAACTGCAAACATAATATTACAATGTAATAAAAGTAATGTATCTGGAACGGCAATGTCCATCAGAGGACGCTTCTCAAGGCACGCCTGCCTTACCTGAGTTGACAACATTTGGGCTGAACTAAAATTGTGTTTACTGCCCTCGACAGCGGCAGCCAGCACGGAAGGCAAGGCCTAAAGCATACACCAAGAGTGATAGCAAAGTGATGCAAAGTGATACTGTAGTGTGGGGGATGATTTGGCTTCGGCAAGAAGTTATTTAATGTTTTACAAAGTTCTAGTGATGATTACTTTTCGTGGGAGATGAAGAATACCTTCCTACTCCTAGGTGTTAACGTTATACTGTAGCAAGTACGTTGGATATCTGGGAGTATAAGGGGGGGGGGGGGGGGGGGGGGGGGTTGGAGTGGGTTACGTTATAATATCATAATTATCCAATTACACCATGACCCGTAATATAGTGTCATTTTCTGATGACACGGACCACCCCACCCCCCAAATTTTTCTACAAATCTTTATCATATTGCTTGAAATTTAAAACTCAACTAGTTCAACTCACCGTGGTTGTCACCATGAAGCCGGAATTTTCGATTTCGCCTTTAAATTTTATTTATAAGCGTTTAAAAAAGTGTCTTTTGCGAAATCGCACCCTCCGTATCGTGGCCATTCTTCACTTTAGTCGTAATTTTTTCATATCAATAGAAAGCTTGCGTTGCAAGGATTCCAAATATGTAACAATGTCTGAATTTCGTTGAGAAACAGCTGAGAAATAGGCATTCAAAGATTGCAAGAATTATTGTTCACTGCAGGCCATTTATTATATTTAATAAATACACAATATTCTGGAACAATTTGTTTATGTATGATTAGCTAGGCAATATATATATTGTATAGGCATACCGCTGTTGCCTACCAACTCATAAAATAAATAACACGTTCTAGAATATTGTGTATTTTTTAAATAGAATAAATGGCCTGCAGTGAACAATAATTCTTGCAATCTTTGAACGCCTATTTCTCAGCTGTTTCTCAATGAAATTCAGATATTGCTACATATTAGGAATCCTTTCAACGCTAGCTTTCTATTGATGTGAAAAAATTACCACTAAAGTGAAGAATGGCAATGATACAGAGGGTGCGATTTCGTAAAAGACATTTTTTTAAAACGCTTATAAATAAAATTTAAAGGCGAAATCGAAAATTCCGGCTTCATGATAACAACCACGGTGAGTTGAACTAGTTGTGTTTCAAATTTCAAACAATATGATAAAGATTTGTAGAAAAATTTGGGGGGGGGGGGGGGGGTGGGGTCCGTGTCATTAGAAAATGACACTATATTACGGGTCATGGTGTATATACTGTAGCACATTGGTAGTGATTGACCAGATGACTGGCCTATTACTACCTGATAAATACGAGTGACGCAATCACCCTGATAAGATTTAGTCTTCTCTGACCACCGCATCTTACCTGCCAGAGACCCTAAAATATTAATTCATTATAGGATTCCTAAGACTGAGTTTGGTTCTGCACACACGTAAGACGACATGGTCAGTTTGGAAAATCCGAACTTTTAAGTAAGTACATGAACAGAGTTCTGTACTTCTTCCTAAATAGGACATGATCGATCTGGGACTTATGACCACTGTGTGGGTATTAGGGTAAGCAGTTTCCCAGGTTTCTTTTGAAACAGGATGCCACCCTTAAACACAAGGTGTAGGTCTACTTGAAATGCTGAGTAAAGTGCATCGAAGTTCCCAAAAAAGAATATTAAATAAAGCATGTTGATCAACCCCACCAACACTCAGGAGACATTAGGAGATCTTGCAGGTTTTTTATTTCTGATTATACATTGTACGCGCTTTTGAAGACCTTTAGCAGTTTAACCTGCCAAAATTTATATGTCTTTTGGTTTATAAATAGACTTTAGAAATTGACAAATATTTAATACCAATAAACACAACATTAGCAGAAGCCAGCCTAGTGCGCGTCCATTCACCCGCTGGATATACCCGGGAGACTGGATTCTGAGGGCTTAGATTATTATTGCAGTGTAAGCTTACTGTATTATTCGATTGATCGTTAATAAATAATTTCTGACTAATATTATTCACTTTCGGGAAATATTAACAGTTCCTTTAGGACGTGGCGCTCTATCTAGGTAAACAGAGATATGACTTATACTAATCACAACGGTAAGTCGGTAAGGCTTATGATTCACGTATGAGGCGCATTCTTTAGGAAATGCTTAGTTGTCAGTCACAATCATGCACACTACCGGTAAAACACAATACTGCTCACTAATTTGCCGACCGTCAATGAATTTTATCATGTATAAAGAGAACAGCAACTGACTCATGTAGTGCTTATCAAATAGCATTAAATTCACTACAAACCACAATCATATAAGTCGCAATCGCTATATGTAACCTGTCTCTCTAACCTGTAGTGTATCAAGAAAATTGGGAAATTTGGGTTCTTTATAAATGTTCTCCAAATAATATTCAACCAACTGATACAAAATATGACAACAGTAAAAAGCATTAAGACGGTAGGTTAAGATATGATATGACAAGTTATGAACTGATAACAGTTATACGCTCTATAATCTTAAGCCTACTAATGTTTCTTCTAAAGTCTGAAACGAATGGACTCTAGAGCCGGTGTTCCTGGCCTAGATAGAAACAACACAACAGTATCAAGAAAAACAGTAAGACTGAACACTCCTAGCACGATCGGCCAAATATCTCCACATCGACAGAAAAAATCGCTCTGATTGGCTGTTAAGCTAAACAAAGAACCATGTGTCCAATGGCCGTTTCCATGTCAGCAACCAGCTGTTAGATGTCGTAATCTGAATCATCAAGGCTAAGCTGTGCCAGGGTATTTGACGCATTGCGGGTTTTTTGCCTTACCATGTCCGCCAAAGCACACATATAGAAGAATGACTTTTATGTCCGTTAAAACACCTATAACGGTACCTTGCGGGCGAGGGGGACTGAGTATATCCGCAAAAGCTTTTACACCGCTCCCAGAAAATGGGATTCAAGTTTATAAATATACAAAAATCACAGTTTCTAATATATGTAAATACTCTAAACAGTTAGTCTTTTTTGCGCGGACGGCGTTTACGCAGTTTTTTAAAGGTGGCCAGAGTCCTTTTCTCTTTGGGGCGAGCCACTTTACAAGGAGGGCTATAACTCCTGGGTGAAGGGTGCAATATAATTGCATCAGAGGGTGTAGGATTATGGTCTGTGTATCCGCCAGTCGAAGTACCGGGTTGATTGACATCAACGTCGGGGGAGAGGGGTCTAACGGCCTTGAGAGCGCGTTTTAGGACAGCCGCTCTTACGGGTCCTTTACGAGTAGTCTGAACGTGAGCCGTGGGTGGACCATAGGCAGTCAGAAACCTCCTGGGTTTAATGGTTCTTTCCAACTCGCGTTCGCGGGCTCAGTATTCGTAAGGCCGTCGATATACTTCCTGTAACTCGGGGTGTGAGTTAACAAATAAGTCTCCATAGTCTGGATCCTGACGGATATAATTGATTAAGTTATAGGAATGAAGGTCGCTAGGATTAACACTCCTGAGAAATTTGCGTACGAATTTGGTTGAAATACATTCTCCGACACGCTTTAGTAGTTCGTAACTCGATATGCGTGATTTCTGTTCGACCGAAGCGAATAGATAAGGATGGAACGCATAAACTCCTTCGTAAGCGCGTCCGGGATAATAGCGATGGCGCGAATCACAATGTAAATCAGCGTTCGCTTCCCAAGCTCTGATGTAACGTAGTGTGATCATTTCATCTACGCTTTCCAAATCGTGATTAAAAGGGCAATCGAAACTGGCGTGTCCCTTTAGTTTACAATTGTGACATTGAGTCATAAATTGAGGGCAAACCGCAAAAATATGCAAGTTATTGAGTCTGCAATATGCGCAATAAATTTCCATAGTCGGTTGTTCTTGGAAATAGGAACAGCGGACGTTTGTGTCCATGGGCGTAACATGGTCTCTCGATGCGCATAACCGACAACGTTGCCGAGAAACATAGTTGGCATGGCGATAATTGTACGCAGTGAGACACTGTGGACCTTGATACCATTCTAGGATGTAATCGTTGTCGCTGTTCCGGGCGCGATAGGCTGAATCTCCTCAGATTCTAGGCATATTGGTTCGTCTTCCCAGTCTGTTACGAATAGAATTTTCGTGATCTATTCTCGGTTTATCGTTACGACTCCGCTGGGTATGATATTTAAATAGAACCATTTCCCTTTCGGTGTCTACATCTTCCTATCATGTAATCGATAGGATGGCCGGTAGTTAGGAAGTCCATATACGTACTATTACGATGCGTATAGCGAGCGGTGAATTTTCGATAGTCCAATTCACGCGTAAGTTGCTCTTGGGACATCGGCGGTTCGATATAACGACCATCGTCCTCCGTAATGGTTGGATCGGTTTCACCGCGTATCAAGCTATCCACAAATGCTTGTAAGGGTAGAGTATATCGCTCCCTGATACCAAGATCATCTTCTATCAACTCCGTCATATCTGCTATCTGAGTTTATTAATATCGAAATGAGTTTATGTTTAGGCGAGCGGACGTCGCTGCCTACCTCTCTTTGCCCCCGGACAGTGGGATTCTCAGCGCCGATGTACCGTCGTCGCGGTGTTTACGCCAACATGTAGCAACAGCACGACAACGATAACCGGCACAAGTCACTCCACTGTCCGTCCCAAAGGCTTGAATCCACTTTAGGTTCTTTCTATAGGAGAGTTGGGCTACTTTCACAATGGCGACTAGCTACTGTAAACATACTTTAGCAGTAACATTCACCTATAAACACACAAATTCCACACAACTGTCACCAATTGTACACATACAGGCCATTTGTCCGTTAGTCAGTGCCTTCCAGAATGTCACGTTATTACTGTGTATCTTTGGATACTAACAGAGTGCTATGTATTCTCTATGCTATGCAATGTGACAAGCTTTCTATTGTTCCTTTAACTTGCTTCTAATTCTAGCGTGGGTGTTGCTATGGTGACATTATGGAAAGCTAGCGGTAGAATTAGGGTAATACTCATGCATACAGATCTGGAATGCTATTTAATAGTAATTCTTTAATTGTCAATATCCTCTTTATACATGATTTTATTAATTTTATCCGCTATTGACTATATGTTGGAGATTCTCGCACTCTAATACACTCAATAGGATGAATCTCCGCTCCCATGATCTATTAATTAATGGAATTTTGGGAATGTTATAAATTGCACAAAATGACAATTTATGAAATTCATTTAAAATATGAATTTAAATTTATTCCCGTGAATTTTATTATTTGATAGTACAATTGACACAATTTGATTCCAGAGCAGGTCTGGGGACATAGGATCCTTAATTCTATGAAAATTGTCTTTTAAGAGTATCTGTAAGTGCTGCGATATCTTAATTGACTAGAAATTTTAAAGGATCTGAATTTTACAGATTTTAATAAATATTAAATTAATATTTAAGATGGGCACCGATTTATTCCAGAACTTGTCTGGGGACGTTAACCACTGATTCTAGAATTTGTCTTTCAAGTATATCGGTGGGTGCCGCGATATCTTAATCGACTAGAATTACAGATGGTCAAAAGGTTTAACAGATTTATTTGCGTTTTACGCTACTGTTATATGGACATCACGCTACTATATGTATTATTTAATATAAGGTAGAAGAGCAATATCGCACGAAGCAATGTCAGTGTGAAGAGGCAAGTCATTTCCAAGGTCTACCCAGAGCTTGGTTTAGCCGAGACACGAGGATCTGAACTTTGCATTCCTAATACTCTGCCTACCAATAATACTTAAATATAGTAGTGGCTTTATTGTACTTTAATAAGTACAGACATTTCATCTTACTGTAGTCACGTATTTATAATATGATACGGACAGTAAGGAAAGAGAAAAATTATTTCTCGCCGTCACACTAAATATATTATATATATGTAATTACGTAATAAACACTAATATATTGCACTAATCTACCAAATAATCTAAAATAACCTTCTACTAAATAAAATTGAATAAAAACGATTATAATAAAGTACATAATAAAGTTCGCATATAAAATATAATAAAATAGATAAAACAATATAGTCATACACCCACTCCAGACGTATCACGTTGGGGAGTCCCTAGATGTTTGAGGAATTAGGGAGGTGGTCGTGGGAAGAGTGTCTTGCCTTCCATAGTTTCCGGAGAGTTCTCTGTCTCTTTCCAGTAAACATAAACGACCAACTGGGCGGTTGAGTTGTTGCGTCTCAAAGATTATGCCTGGCTTCTTGAAGTTACGCCGCATGACGACGAGTTCTACCGAGCGTACTAAACCATCATCCGAGATGTGAGTCTCGATGATACGACCTGTCTGCCACCGTTTACGTGGGAGGTCTGGATCTACAATAAGCACCATATCTCCGGTGCTGACGTTTCCTTGCTGCGCAAACCACTTAGTTCGAAGTTGTAGCATGGGCAGATAATGTTTCTCGAAATGGTCAGCGAAACGATGGGATAGCAACTGCATAAGTTGCCAAGTTCGACGGCAGTATTCGTCTCCGTCGGCAATCTCCAATCGTGGGAGCATGGCTACAGGTTTCTTCAGTAGGAAGTGCGCGGGTGTTAGCGCTTCCAGGGAATCGGGACTCGATGAGACTGGCATAAGCGGTCTCTCGTTGAGATAGGCAGCTATTTCCTCCATTAATGTCCGCAAAAGTTCGTCGGTGAGATACGCGCGGCATGGCACTATAAAGTGAAATGCGGTCTTGACACTTCTAATTAATCTCTCCCAACTTCCTCCCCACCAAGGGGCGTCGGCGGCATTGAAGGTCCAGCTAGACGCTGTTATCCTTAGCTGATCGTCCACCTGTCTTTGGTTCCAGTCCTTTACGTAAGCCTGTATTTCGTTGTTGGCACCAATGAAGTTCGTTCCCTTATCCGATCTCATGGTATTACTCGTCCCGAAGCGAGCGATCTGTCGGCGTAAACTTAAGACGAAGCTGTTGGTAGATAGATCATTCACCATATCGAGATGGATGGCTCTACAAGTCATGCATACGAAGATGACACACCATCTCTTGACTATAGTCCTAGCACGATATACTTCAATAGGGCCAAATAAATCTACACCAGTATTAGTAAAAGGTGGTTCAAAGAAGCTTACTCGTTCCCTAGGTAATTCTGCCTCTCGCTGTGTTAAAGGCCTACTGAATGCTTTCCTACAGGGTATGCAGTTCCTAAGAACTTGGTTCAGAGCTCTACGGGGTTTATCAAAATAATAGCGAGTTCGAATTTCGCTAAGAACTCGTTCTCTACCAGCATGATAGAGTTTGCTGTGAACATCTACAATCATCTTGATTTGTACTTCAAGATTTCTAATGAGTATGGGGAATTTAGTGTCAAAGGATAATGGCGCATTGGTGAGCCTTCCTCCAACACGTATTAACCCATCTATCATTGTGCTAGAGAAGCGATCCCGTAAGCGCATCTGCGGATTTCTCAACAACAGGAAATACTTATCGGAATCTTCATAGCATTGCAGGAGTCTCAGTATCTGCTTATTGGTTTCTTCATGCTCCTGGTAACTAATTTTCTCCTTGAGAAACCGGTCAGATGTCTTATATTTGGGTTAATTTTTAATAACATGAACTTGTGCAGATGTCAATGGAGCGGTATCACTAGTGGTCTTCGTCCTGGAGTAGTGATGATGAAAACATCGCCTTAAATATGTGACGGCTTTACAGAGCCGATTCCAGGAACTGTAGTGATGCATTGCTCTCTGCAGCAGGGGTGAGATTCCTTGCGAGACGTCTGGTATTCCAGATTTCCAATCTCTATCCCTAATTTCCACAACAGACTTATTTGTGGCGAGGGATTGTGGATCCGAAGCATCATTCCCGGAAGTATGTAATACAGATAGATCGATCGTCGGTTTAAATAACTTCGATTTACTCGCCCGGGTTTTAGGTTTGACTGTCTCCGCTCCCTTGGCTTGTCTAATCTCCGCCGTAGTAAGGTGAGGAGGCCATTCATCCTCTTCCTTGCTCAGGAAGTCGGGTCCACCCAACCAATCTGGAGTATCTATCAGTTCCTGTGGAGTTGCTCCCCTGGAGGCGATATCGGCTGGATTAATCGTACCAGGGCAATGTCTCCATTGATCTATCTTTGTGCGACTAAGAATAATAGCTACCCTGTTAGTAACAAAAACGCTGAACTGACAGACTTCATTGGTTAGATACTCCAACACGAGTAAAGCGTCGGTCCAATAAACCGTTTTCTCCAGTGGATAGTCGATTTGTTCTGTTACGTTCCGGCCGATGGCTGTAGCGTATAAAGCCGCCTTTAACTCCGCTCGAGGAACCTTTAACTTGTTGTTAATCAATGCCTTAGAGGTAACCAAGGCGACTTTGATTCCATCCGGAGTTTCGACTCGCAGATATGCTACTATACCTATTCCCATGTCGCTGGCGTCTCCAAACACATGGAGTTGATAGGAATACGTAGGAAGAACATGACCAAAATATGCACGGGAAATTATAAAGTTCTCGATGGCCGGTAGAGAATCTTCCCATTTCATCCATTTCTTCAACAGTTCTCCCTTAAGCGGATCGTCCCATGAG
>JAUCBJ010005923.1:0-35497 GCA_032718475.1 Nemertoderma westbladi | reverse complement strand
TTTTGTTCGACCAACTTTTCTCTCCTCTTTCTACTTTCTTCTTCTTCCACTGCTGTCCTATTTAATCGCCCTATTTATTACCCTTTTCACCCTTTCCCTTTCCGCCCTTTTTGCTCTCAAATTTTCTCAAAATCTCAAATCTCTCCTTTTCCACTCTCACTATCTCTCTATTCTCACTATCTAATTTTTCTTGTCCTATTTCTATAGCAGGCTTTTGGCATTCCACATCTATTGGCGCCACCCTTCTTAATATTTTTGAGGGCGTAGACCCTGCTATACTCGATTATTGTGAGCTGTTTTTATCCCCCGCCCTATTTCCCCACTTATTTGCTCCCGCCCGGATCACGGGTCACTTAATAAAGCCCTATAATCAGTATATCGAAATTGCCCATTTCTATCTAGTTTCTGGTAGTCTGTATCGGTACCATAGGCCTAACTAACTTTATACCAGTGTTAAGGCCCTTTCTGTTATATCTTCTGCAAGCCTGTGGCCTGTGCGCATTCCTACTTTCGGCTAAATGACTAAAAGATGTGGATATTCTGATAAACTGTATTGTAACAATAATCGCTGATATAGAATGATATTATAGAGTTTACTGATTAATCTGCATGTTGAAATTGGGCTAAGTTAATGTGAAGTTGTACTAACAAAACCGGTACGAACTAGTTCACTAACACAACCTATCTATTGAATACTTTCATACAACTAAACTAATAATGGCATTATACTGATTTATAAGTAAGTCGTTTGTAAGTCGTTCGTTAGTAAGTAGTTCGCACGACATACTAAGTCGTCCGCGGTCCGCACGAGTTAGCAAAAAAAAAAATTTTTTTTCCACATGTCCCTAAGGGGCTCCGTAGATTTAAGTTAAGTACATATATTAATTTAATTTGCATCCAAATAGGCCCACAAACCGAGGCTCTGATTGGTCGAACGCCTAAGTCAGCTGTTAATATCCAACTGTTAGATGGGGCCCTTTCTCTCATACTACATAACAATGGCCTAAGTTACATATAGTATACACAGTACATACAGTACCTGTACTGGTACTGAATCTGTACAGTGTACATACCTACTAAACTGGAAGCAATATGATAACTTACACTAATCAGCTTTCCACCTGGAAACTTTAGAGGAATTCGAATCTCACCAGCCCAGGAACCAGAATAGGAGTTTTGGACGATTCTTCCTTGGTAAGTACGAGCGCTCCAGTGGTAAATAATGTTGGAATCGCGGGCCGTTTTTACGAGGTTAATAATTCCGCCCGTCCTGGATGGAACTCTGTGGATAACAAGTGATGTGATTTATTAAAAAAGGACCACAAGTTATTTATTTCACAGATTACATAGATTTGTTTGCGCTTTTAAGACTTAGATAATATTCACAATCAATTTTATTTTTATAATCTCAGAAATCTTGCTAAATTTTGCCAATCGTAGTAACATCAGATATAATTCAAACTAGCGCGGCGAATGACCCAGAGAAATGAAATATATCGGCCAACCAAAAATGGGCTGTCTATGATTTATTCGATTGATTCTCACTATATAATTCCAAATATGTTAAACTATGTCAACGTACAGGGATAGTAATAACAGTTCTCTTTCAGATGTTGTATTCTAGGTAACAAACAGGTACAGTAATTACAACATATTGCTAACAATAATCATAGTCGCCACACCCTTTAGGGGCGTGGTTTATTAAATCCGGCTGAATTTATTCACTCTGGTGCCTTAATTGCTGACTTGAGACAATTTTGTTCATGAATAAGGAGTTTGGTAGGCTCACCCACATTGGGGCTATCAAATAACATACAGTATATGCTCATATACTGCAATTATTTACCAACCAATGCTTACCTCTTATGATATAAATAAAATAAGTTAAGATTCAATTGTTTTTGATTTAGTGGCATCTCCATTGTTATGATAATGGAGTTGTAAAACCGTAAGCGTAGCATTGCGTGACTATCATACTCGGGCAGCCAGTGTGGATCGTTCATAGAGTTATTGAGGTTAAAAAGAGTTCGATGTTTCTGTAGACTATAGTACAGTAGGTATATTGCTCGTTGGAAGTGAATAATAAAACTTGCCTGATTATTGTGATCAATGATTTATAACTCTACTAATAGATATTACACCATACTGAACTGACTGAATTTAACAGTACAAATTAGTTCGCTACTGTACACCTACTGTGACACACAACTGGCTAATAATGACAACACCAGTCTTTCCATATTCAGAGGCTCTGATTGGTCCAGCGTTTGGATCAGTTGATTAATGTTCAATCGCCAATCCCGTCCTTTTCTGTGGTTATATGGATACACATATATGCTACTGTATGATACTATGCACTGCACCATTAGCTTCCCGTGTGGATATTAGTGAGGTTGTCCCCCTTTCCCTTATGTAATATATTTGGTAACGACCAATGTATTGTTGCTGTCTTGAGTTTGACAGTTTGTAATTGCTTCCCTTCCGGTGGCCGCTTTCTTTATTGCTCAAAACTCCTTAGTAGCATTTTGGCCACTACCGTAACACTCCCCCCCATATTACTTTTCGAGTGTTTCCTTGTAAATAACATGTATAGCTGGTCATCGTTTAGGTCCCAGACTGCCAGTCTGTACCTGTTTGCGTTATTTTCAAAAACGGTGCCGGGTATATATAAAAATTAAAAACTCTAATGAACGAATATTCCGAAAAGACCCATACACTGTGAGCAAAAAAACAGAACGATAAAAAGATAAAAATAACAAAGATGCAGCGATTTTTAATGATGACTAATCACAAAATCGCCACTCTGTGTTTTTAATGGGGCCCAAATTCAAAGAATTCAAGTACAATGTGGCTCCAGGTAGAGGTCATGGTTGCCAAGGGACAAATGGCGAGTATGAGCCTGACAATTATTCGGGCTAGGGTCATACTAGGCATCACAAAGGCGGGGACCCCAAGCCGAGTAGGTCAGCCTAGGGCAAGCCCTGAAAGGATTCGACCTAGGGTGACACTAGGCAGCGCGGGAGAAAGGGACATTGTCAGTTCACTCACTCATTTGAATATTATTATTGTGAATATTCTATTTATATTGGTGCATTGGGGAATCCCATATTTTGAATCAGTACGTATCAGTGCGAAGAGAACTTGATCAGTTAGAATTAAAAATTGATAATTCAACCCAGCTTGTTCTTTTTCCTTTTCGACTGCATTACCCATCACTCCCTGATCCAATATCCAGTGAATAGTATTGCTGAGATCCACAACCCTCTCAAACTTACATCGGCATTATTGAATAAGGCAACAGTACCATTAGCTTGTTTAGCCTCTCTTTATGATACCTATATCAAACAGTATCATAAGATTGTCAAGAGCCTACTCGTATTCTCCTCTCTCTGATAATTTTGTGGTGCTTTCAAATTTTCCCAACTCTCCGCACTAAACTAAGCATATAATGTACCACTTTGTCTGAATCTTACACTCACGTTATTCTCCCATTCCCGCATACCCCTTTGTAAGTTTGCCTCTCTCACTCTCCCCCCATTCACTTACTCTACTCTCTCATACCCCCCCCCCCCCCCCCCCCCCATTCACCCATTATCCTTTCCACACGCCAAATTACATTCAAAACATCATGCACCAATATTATAAATATAAATTTGGTCGTGTATTTGTCAAACCAAGATGTTAATTGGTCATAGTCATTGGTTTGTCATTGTCTCCTCATTGTGAAAACAAGTGGATCCAATTTTATTATTATTAACTATTTATCAATTATATTATTTTTACTTTTACATTATGACTCTACTTAAATTCTAAAATCACCCACTTTCCATCCTTATTGTTCTAACTTACTTCTAATCTAACTTTCTCTTAAGACCTTCTTCCACCACCATATTCCTTTCCCTCTCTAATCCCTCCCTCACTCGCTCATGTAGCACTGTTGTCTTCCTCCTTGGCCATTCCATCATCTCTTCCACGTCATATGCCCCGCATATGCGCTTGGCTAATGGCCCCTGCCTATGTCCTCTACCTGAGCCCAATCCTATTCTCCTCATAGTGTTCCTCTTCTCCCTCGGAAGAAGTTCCCTGCGAAACTTCTGCAGTTCCCACCTATTCTCCCGATTCCATCCAACCAGGATCCCTTGTAAGTAGAGAACTCTCCCATCTCCAGCCACCGCCGTCAATTCACGATATATGAATGTCAGGTTCCTCGCGTATATTGCTGCTAGGATCTCCATGCTGAGGTTAAAGATTCCCTAATGCATATCCTTAACTTTAATCCTCTCGCAGGTCATCCCACTGTGGTCTGTGTGTATTTCGAATACTCGCAATTTTGTTTATGCATCTGCGGAACTACAATCCAGGTCCATGTGGCCATGGAAGTGGCACACACTGCCCTGGTTATGCATTTCATCCATTTTCATTTCCATTTTCATTAGGCATTTCATCCCCTTCTCATAACGATGAAGACAATTCTTATGTATATGGTTATTCTTATTCTTATGTTTATGCTTCGGTCACTTTTTCCATCGACTGTATCGCCAGCGCTGCATTGTGCTTGAAATGGCTCGTGATTGCAGGTAGGTCAAAATCTCTTAACCCAGGTTGCTTCGTTTGGTATTGGGACGAGTTCCAAGACGTGCATCTCATACACGCCTGCATCAGGAATAGCCCAACTTTCCAGCCAGGCCATGTGTTAAATCCAACAGCAACTAATGTGTTTTACTGTTAGAAAACTTACTTACAATCCAAGCTGAAACACAGGCTAACCAAAGCAATAACCTTTATTACAACCAACGGAATGGAACAGGCAATGGACCCGTCTGACCCACTGCCGGGAGACCCGCCTAACCCATCACCAGGAGACCCGCCTGACCCACCACTGGTAGGCTCGACAGACCCACTGTCAGGAGACCCGTCTGACCCAGGACCGGGAGACCCGCCTGACCCATCGCCGGGAGGTCTGCCGGACTCAACGATGGGAGGCCAGCCTGACCCACCTCTGGGAGACCTGCCTGACCCACCATTGCGAGACCAGCCTGACCCACCACCGGGAGACCCGCCTGACACAACACCCAGTAACCAACTCAATTAACCAGCACAGTCTACTGGCAGCTCCACCTGCTTCCAAACGCAGTGTTGGTATGCTGATGACTCCTTGTTGGCGGGTTCTATCACTGGTGTGTTGAAGTGGTGGGATCAGGTGCACCAATGTGGGCCCCGCATCGAGTATACACCAGAGCCCACCAAGAGCTATCTGGTGGTTAAGCTACAGTTCGCAACAAGGGTGCAGGAGGTGTTCGGGGATTGCGGTATCCGTATAGTCTCGGGCCATCGCTTCCTCAGTGGCTATGTGGGCGATGCACAGGGACTCCACGAGTTTATTACGGAGAAAGTCGCGGGATGGGTGTGGAGTATTGGTCGGCTCTCGGAGATGGCGGAGGCGTATCCACAGACCACCCACACAGGTATGACCCACTGTGTCCAGGCAGAGTGGGACTACCTGCTTCGGGTGGTGGACACCAGGGATGGTGACCTGGCGCCGATCCGTGAGGAGTTACTGCGCCGGTTTATCCCGGCGTTGTTCGGAACTTCTCCAGGATCGGTCGATGAGGAGTTGGTCCACCTCCCCGTTTGGAATGGGGGAATCGGAATCCGGGACCAGGGGATGTGAAGGGTGCACGCCCGGAAGGCTTCCCTGGCGGGAATGGTCAGGGTGGTTGACGCACTGCTGACAGGTCGTCCCCTCCATGTCGCAGACAATGCCGTGTGCTTTGCCTCCGCTTTGGCAGAGGGCCACATCGCACAGGACGCCTCATACAAGGCGAGGCAGGATTCCGCCCTCCTCAGTGTCCCAGCTGAATGGTGTCGAACTGTGGAGAGAACTGTGACCTACAAAACCGGTGGGTGGTTGACGGCGCAGACCTCCATAGTGGATAATACAGACCTCGACCCAAAGGTGTTCCGGGACAATCTCTCAATGAGATACGGCCTGATGCCGCCTGGCCTCCCGGCGAAGTGAGAGGGGTGTGGATAACCGTTTACAACGACCCACGCCCTCAACTGCAAGTCGGCGGGCCTCGTCACAAAGCGACACGACGAGGTGCGGGAGGTATTTGGTGACCTCATTGCATCCGCATTCGGGGGCTCATGTGTGCAGCGTGAAGTCACGCTGTGCACGGGGTATCTGGACAGGCGGGGTCGCGAGGTTGGTGGAGTGAGGGTGGATCTCCTGGCGAAGGGAGTCTGGGCTGAGCAGAGGGTGGCGTCTTTTGACGTAGCGGTGGTTAATTCTGACACCCCCTCATATGCAAATCGGTCCCTGGACTCCATCCTCGAGCAGCGAGTCCAGGCCAAGAAGGTCCATCACAGAGCGGTGTGCGAGGACAGGAGGATCTCCTTCAGCCCCCTAGTCGGAACCACCGATGGGATGTGGTGAAAGGAGGCCGATATCCTAATTCGCCACCTCGCTGAGACCCTCGTAGCTCAGTGGCAGGGGATGCGCCAGCGAGGCCTCACTAGTGTGTTGGGCTGGATCCCGCACCCGCTCAAACTCCCTATATTATTATTATTATTTATTATTATATATTATATTATTATTAATATATTACAACTTCCTAAATTACAAAAATGAGTGCAGGTAGCCATAAGCACTCTATCTGTCTGCTAGTTATCAAGGATGATGCAGTTTGCTAGGCAATGAAACGTTTATTTGGAGAATATTTTAATTAGTCCAATCCCTAAATCATATGATAGGTCTGTGATGGAAAATCAGGCTGTTCCTGTGTACTGACCGTAATCAGTAACTGGCGAATTACTAAAGTGGTTAAACTCATCTCTTTTTATAGACAACTGCCTAATGACACTGGTAAATATTTTCCCAATCGTAAACAATACTAGTCCTATTCTTCTCCTATGCCGCCTAATGTCTCTAACTTATCCAAATGTAGGGAACAACACTAATTGTATTTATACAGAATTGCTAATTATCTAATTATTTTATATTCAAGAATTCGTAACCCTAATTCCGTTACAGTACTAAACGGCTGAAGGAGATACAGAATCTCAATTGCATTTCACTCCCTCTGTAAAAGCTTTTGCGGAGAAAATAAATCATTTTGTGCAATGCGCTAAATACTCTAAAAGGCTTATAATTGTACAACTACGTGTCTGTCAAAAAACCCAGAGTTGGAATGACGAAATCTACCAGCTGTTCCTTTGTGTGCGGAATCGGCTTTTGTTGACATATATTTCAGCCAATCAGAGCGATCTCCCTTCCTCTGTTTACAATGGCCTATGAGAGCTGAGGCAATGTGGCAGTTTTTCTGAGAATTCATTGCGTTCAGAATTCATTTTGACTTTTCTGACTTTCAGACTTTGCCCTAACATCAGTGGCCTGGAGTCATAAGAACGCAAATATATTAACATACCATTGCACTGCATACAACTGTTCATCACATCGACTCATGACACATACTGACGTCTGATTTCATCGCGCTGTTTTCTGATATACTGTTTTATATTATTGTTAATTGCTATTTATATTAATGGATGTTACATTTGGAGAATACTGATGAATAATCGTAAAATCCCCCTTGACTTTCTTAATTACTGAGGTAAGCAGAAGGGTGTATCAGTAGCAATTGTGGCTCAATTTATAGTAGTTTTTGTGTGAAATAAATGCTATTTCATAATCCCAACGTATTTGAGTTGCAATCCTCCTTATATATGATCAAAATCAGTGACACTCGGCAAATCAGTGTGCGTTAGTGTGAAGTTAGTGTGAAGGTTAATAAAGCATTCCTAAAGAATGCGCTATTTGCGATACCCTATAGCCTCTAGTTGTGATTAGTGTAAGTCATAACTCTGTTTGATACTTAAAGCGCCACGTCCCAAAGGAACTGTTAATATTTCCCTGAAAGTAAATATACATGTAGTTGTCGGAGATTATATACATAGTAGTGATCAATCGAATAATACAAAGTAGCCTACTGCGATAACTTCTCTAGAACCGAATCCAGTCTCCCACACCCGTGGGTCATACTCCGCGCTAGACTGGTTTCAACTGATGTCAATTAGTACGGGCAATAGTCGATTCAGGAGACACTTAAATTAGCAGGTTAAACTGTTAATAAAGGTCTAAAAGCGCGAACACCCTCCCTTCAGGATAACTATGGCATCTCTTTAGGCTCAAAACCTCTAATGCTTGAGGGTGTGTATAACAGCAGTGGGGGTCGTGTACTAACGTATGAGGTTGTGTGTAACCAATGGTGGGGGGTTGTACATTAAAGTGGAAAAATTGCTGCAGTAACTTTTTACCTTACTGCAGTAAGTTAAAACTCTACTGCAGTAACGTTTTACCTTACTGCAGTAAGTTAAAACCGTACTGCAGTAACGTTTTAGGTTGCTGCAGTAACGTTTTACCTTACTGCAGTAACGTTTTACCTTACTTCAGTAATGTTTTACCTTGCTGCAGTAACGTGTTACCTTACTGCTGTAGCGTTTGACCTAACTGCAGTAACGTCTTATGCTACTGCAGTAAATGAATACCTTACTGCAGTAAAGTTTACCATATAATTACCATAGCAACAACCAATAAAATATCCCTAGTAGCACAAATCGTTCATGAACGATAAATAACGTTTAAAATCAGGGCAGTAGTATGAACGTCCAGAACAATGTACTGATTTACAACCTACATAATTCGTTATCATCATTGAACGTGTCAGGTATGTCGATTTGGGAAAAAACCTAACGTTGAAATATGGTGTAAGTTTGATGACGGTTTATATGCCGTTTAGAACAACTAACGTTTAAAAATCGTATCTATAGGCCTAAACAGATACATGAACCATTCATATTTTGTTCAAATGGATACACTTTAATTATTAAAAAGTACAATATTAATGAACTAATCTCAAAATAGTTTAAATACCGTTCAAATAATAATATGTATCCATAGTAACGGTTCATTTGCAATGCATTTAAGGTTCAAAAATTGTCAGAATTATGTGAACAAGTTTCTCACGCCATATAAGACAGGCGGAATAGTTCTTGCCCAATGTATTTTATTTACAGCCTTATAGAGTGTGGTACAGTAGTAAACTATTGTAGGCCTATATAATATACATACATAGTAACAGCAAACTGCCTACTAAGGCAGTCTGGTTATACTGTAGGCCAACTGTACAGTATGTACCGGTAATGTGTGTACCAGTACCAATGTACCAAAACTGTGCTGCTACAATAGATGCTAGTAGCTGGTTGTTCAGTTCATTAAGCTTTGGAATTTTGACATGTTTGAGGAAAATCGAAAATGGATGGTTGAGTGTGAGAATTTCCGAGCTCGCTATGCGCGCAATTTAATCACATCTGAATTTAAAAACAGTCCGTTGGCCTACTAATAGTCCATTGGCCGTATAAATGTTAAAATTTTATTGTTCGCTACGCTCGCAATTTAATCACATCTTTATTTAAAAACAGTCGGTTGAACTCTGAATATTAGGCAGTTAGGTAGGCCTACTATGTTAACATTTTCCAAACAAATTTCCTTTTTGAACCTCTGAGAGTTGACTTCTGAATATTAGAATGTTAAGTAGGTAGCCAGCCTACTGTATTAATGTTAACATTTCGAAAAATTTCCTTGCTCGCTATGCTCGCTTTTAATGTTAAAATACTGCATACTGTAGCCTATTGCATTATAAAATGATAAATGATTAATTACAATTATTGCAAAATGTCATGTCCAATGGTTGGCGCGCACTGAATGTCATGGTTGGCGCGCTTTCCGTTTAACCATAACCCGTGTGGCGCACCTTTTGTCAGTATTCCATATAGGCTGTAGGTATAGTGGGCCCTCTGGACGCTGGACCAATACTCTGGATTAAACTGATGTCACATCGGTACCGCATACGAGAGGATCTATAATTCAGTAATTTAATAGTTCCCTTGAACCAAGGCAGGCTGTTAGGATAGGCGTACAGGGTGTAGAGCCGTAGGCCTTGGTTGTAAGCATAGGCCGTAGGCCATGCTAGGGCTCTTGCCCCTTTTCCTGTAAATAAACAATACAGAAACATACTGTACTATATTATATGATGTTTAATCAATCCTCCACAAGTGTGGAACTTAACTGTTGCCCTAATTGTAATAATAATGGCGTTTTTAACCAAGCTTCACATACCGGTACATGTGAAAGACAACAAACCTTAAGTCCAAGAGCGAATATTGGCAGTTTAAATTCCATTATTGGTGTCACCCCTTCATGGCCATTGGCATTAACTCATGAAGAACATCAAGGAACAGTACATTCCGAATTAAGTAGAACCTTCGCCCCATATCCATCCAATATTCACACAAATACGCAACTCCCAGTAGAGAGTACAAGCTTAGTTATCCGGAGTTTATTCAACCCTGTTAATGATGCCAGGCAGAGCGCTGGATTTGGTAGGAACCGAAAATCTACAAAGAAAACATCGCGACAACGCAACACCACGCCGTGATGACCAAACACGTGAGTTGAGAATACTTCGTAAACCTGATATTGAAGTTGGCGCAGGTGAAAGTTGGAATCTTTCCCAGCATTCAGTATGGAAGCACAGTATATTTAATTATCGCTGTAGTGACTCTGAGACAACGGTATCGGATAAATTAACGAATCTGCTTGTACGTTTAGGGGCACCGCCGATGCCATTTAATGCTGGCTATAAGTTTGTAAAGGTGTCGAGGAGTAAGGGGATGGACTTTGCTATTAATAACCACTGTGGTGAGAATTTAAAGGTGGCTTATCCATGAAACCGGCCGGTCTATATTCAATGTTTAACTACAGTTCTCGAAGATGAAGACTCTGATTGTGATCAACCAAAACAAAGCAATATTTTTGAGCAATCTACCTCTGGTACAAATAACAGCCCTAACACTTCCCCACTAACCCTATCACCCACTACTAATAATGTTATAGATTGCAGTGAAACAGATATTATTTTTATCAATGTTGATAGTGACAGTGACCGTAACAACGGTACTGAAGATGAAGTGGAACCAACGAATGATATTGATTTAAATTCCAATATCCGTCTGCACGGCGATACAATACCAATAAACAATACTCTTTGGGAACTAAAAGAAGCTGATATATCATTTTTAGCAGATTTACTGATAGAATATGACTAGTCTCTTGATAATGACGATATGCCTACATTGAGAATCAGACGCCGCAATCTAATAAATGACTTGTTTGATAAGATACATTATTTGGACCCCTCCCTATAAACAATTTAGAGCGAAATTCGTTGGTGAACTTGGCCAACATATAGGGGGGGGCCTTAGACGTGACTTACTTGGCAATGCCGTTAAACAACTTTCAATGGGATCCGCTTTATTCTCAGTTATTGATAATTATCTAGTGCCTACTTGCGTCGATATGTCTAAGGTTTCCGTCGTGTTTTTAGTGTTATAGTCGAGTTGGAAAGTTTATTGCATTTGTGTTGTACCATGGACAACAAGTATTTGGTATTATCCACCCATTAGTGGCGGTATACATATGTTTTGATTTACTATTCTTCCAATTACTTTCAGTTCTCAGACAATGAGAATTCCACGCTACTGAAGATTCCACAAGTGCTTTACTAATCCGAGGTATATACACATAGTGCAAGGCAAATAGGTGCCCTTTATTAGTCGAATCCAGGGATTTATTAGTTTCCATCCAGTAAAATAAACTGTAATATGTCTGACTTACCACTCTAAAAACATCGCGCCACAGCCGCTCAATCCGCTGATTGTGGTTTACTTCGACCCGCAATGAAACTACCCCAACCACCAGTGCCACGAACCGATACCATATAACAAGCAACGTCGCGATTTTCGCCTTCTTTATCGCCTCGTACGCGTGATGGGGTTCCATATAACGATATCGCTTCTTCGTATAGTTCTAGAACAGTTTGAGCGCAATTATTACTGCTGCATTTTAAGTATGTTATTAAGCGCGAGAACCCATCAATTCCGCCATGATTAACTAAACCCCATCGAATTAAGGAATGGTGTCCATCGATGTGCCACAGCGAGTTGGCACATCGTACGGAATACTTACGTCTTCTCACCAATGCCCCCCATCTCTGGGCTGATAACACTGGGTCGATCTTTGTCAATAATATATGAACTCTTCGTAATGTAACATGAATGCCACGACTTTCTAAAATACCTTTGACTAAACGACAGCCAGCATGAACATAGATAGATATAGATAGATAGATTTATTTATACATTATGTAAAAACAATAACAAATACACCAAACAATGTACCGGTATAAAGGTATTGTCCAACATAACATATAGGATTACCCCTAAAGCTTTGCAGCTTATTTCCAAGGGGGTTCTTATGTTACTTGGTTACAAATACAATATTACACTACGCTAACCTAAAACCCATATAAAACGTAATTACACTATGTACATGTACAACTTTACCGAGAGCGTAACAATGCCCGACTCAACGATAAAGATGTAATGTACAGAACAATTTATTATAAAACGCAATTACAGTATAAATAGTAAATAGTAAATAATTAATAAACTAATAACTTACTGTAGGACTATTGTACCTATTTTTACATTGCACACGGAGGTGAGATTTAACTGCAGATTTAAAAGAATGTTGATTATCTAGGTTTTTAATTTCATTAGGCAGGGCGTTCCAATTTTTACCAATACATAGTACAGTATCTATGTATTTGTTCGATGATTGTTTGCAAATCAGAGTCATTAATATCTGTAAAGGTTAGCTGGCGTTGAATTCCGAATTCATTCACTCGTTTAGTTATAGTGGCCCTACTACTGTAACTCCCACCATTTTACTAATTTGCACCCAGGTAAATCCAACATCTCTCATCTATTCTAGCATATCTTTATTTAATTCATAGGATGGTCGTCCAGATTCACCACGATGAAATGTACTTATATTCAGTGTTGAAGGCGTACAACATGAACTGATATTACCATTTAATGGCGTAATACTGTTCATCCATGTAAGCCAAGGTCGTGTTTGCTGTTCTAGTTCTTGTATAGCATTATTTCCATTACTTAACTGTGACAATGTAGAAATGTAATGTTCTAATGAACGATGTAAATAATCATACTCATCAACAGATACGCCACTATTATAGATTAAAGAAGATCTCGATAATAAAGTATTTAAATCTGTCAAAAGTTCACTTGCATAATCAATATTTGCCATTCCGTTTATTAGCCTACACACAAAACCCTAAGTCTACTAATAATACAAATTATATTATTATAATAATAACACGGCTCTTCAGTACCTACAGCTGCACACAGGCAGATATGGGTGCTGTTCAATTAAATATCCCGGCATTTGTCACTTAAGATCTGATTGGTTGTTACTATGGCAATTATATGATCAATTCCCTTACTGCGGTAGAAAATAACATTACTGCAGTAAGGTTTTGACTTTACTGCAGTAAGGTAAAAGGTTACTGCAGTAAGGTAAAAGGTTACTGCAGTAAGGTAAAAGGTTACTGCAGTAAGGTAAAAGGTTACTGCAGTAAGGTAAAAGGTTACTGCAGTAAGGTAAAAGGTTACTGCAGTAAGGTAAAAGGTTACTGCAGTAAGGTAAAAGGTTACTGCAGTAAGGTTTTAACTTACTGCAGTAAGGTAAAAGGTTACTGCAGTAAGGTAAAACGTTACTGCAGTAACCTAAAAAGTTACTGCAGTACGGTTTTAACTTACTGCAGTAATGTAAAAGGTTACTGCAGTAAGGTAAAACGTTACTGCAGTAACCTAAAAAGTTACTGCAGTACGGTTTTAACTTACTGCAGTAATGTAAAACGTTACTGCAGTACGTTTTTAACTTACTGCAGTAAGGTAAAAGGTTACTGCAGTAAAGTAAAAGGTTGCTGCAGTAAAGTAAAAGGTTGCTGCAGTAAGGTAAAACGTTACTGCAGTAACCTAAAAAGTTACTGCAGTACGGTTTTAACTTACTGCAGTAATGTAAAACGTTACTGCAGTACGTTTTTAACTTACTGCAGTAAGGTAAAAGGTTACTGCAGTAAAGTAAAAGGTTACTGCAGTAAGGTAAAACGTTACTGCAGTAACCTAAAAAGTTACTGCAGTACGGTTTTAACTTACTGCAGTAATGTAAAACGTTACTGCAGTACGTTTTTAACTTACTGCAGTAAGGTAAAAGGTTACTGCAGTAAGGTAAAACGTTACTACAGTAGAGTTTTAACTTAATGCAGTAAGGTAAAACGTTACTGCAGTAAAGTAAAACGTTACTGCAGTAAGGTAAAACGTTACTGCAGTAAAGTAAAAGGTTGCTGCAGTAAGGTAAAACGTTACTGCAGTAAAGTAAAAGGTTGCTGCAGTAAGGTAAAACGTTATTGCAGTAAGGTAAAAGGTTGCTGCAGTAAGGTAAAAGGTTACTGCAGTAAGGTTTTAACTTACTGCAGTAAGGTAAAAGGTTACTGCAGTAAGGTAAAACGTTACTGCAGTAACCTAAAAAGTTACTGCAGTACGGTTTTAACTTACTGCAGTAATGTAAAACGTTACTGCAGTACGTTTTTAACTTACTGCAGTAAGGTAAAAGGTTACTGCAGTAAAGTAAAAGGTTGCTGCAGTAAGGTAAAACGTTATTGCAGTAAGGTAAAACGTTACTACAGTAAGGTAAAACGTTACTGCAGTAAAGTAAAACGTTACTGCAGTAAGGTAAAAGGTTGCTGCAGTAAGGTAAAACGTTATTGCAGTAAGGTAAAAGGTTGCTGCAGTAAGGTAAAACGTTACTGCAGTAAAGTAAAAGGTTGCTGCAGTAAGGTAAAACGTTACTGCAGTAAAGTAAAAGGTTGCTGCAGTAAGGTAAAACGTTATTGCAGTAAGGTAAAAGGTTGCTGCAGTAAGGTAAAACGTTACTGCAGTAAGTAAAAAGTTGCGGCAGTAAGGTAAAACGTTACTGCAGTAAGGTAAAAGGTTGCTGCAGTAAGGTAAAAGGTTGCTGCAGTAAGGTAAAACGTTATTGCAGTAAGGTAAAAGGTTGCTGCAGTAAGGTAAAACGTTACTGCAGTAAGTAAAAAGTTGCGGCAGTAAGGTAAAACGTTACTGCAGTAAGGTAAAAGGTTGCTGCAGTAAGGTAAAACGTTACTGCAGTAAGGTAAAAGGTTGCTGCAGTAAGGTAAAACGTTACTGCAGTAAGGTAAAAAGTTGCTGCAGTAAGGTAAAACGTTACTGCAGTACAGTTTTAACTTACTGTTATTAGCTGTTATACACACCCTCAAGCGTTAGAGGTTTTGAGCCTAAAGAGACGCCATAGGATAACCAGTAGCACTGACTTCCACCAACACAGGAATATCCCTTGCGCCTAAACTTCCGTCTGATTGCCTCGCCATGGGCTTCTAGATCCTCATAGCTGCTTTAAACCCTGGTAGCATCTCCTGGAGGTCAGACCATGCCCCCTTTAGCCGGTCATGCTATATGGACCACAAGTGCGTAAAACATAAATAAAACAACAGTATGACAGTCCGTAGTGCATGCAATTAAGCATTCAATCAAGAAGAAACATTGTTTAATTACATGGAACTACATAATTCACCAGTCAGTCTAATTATTTCATATAGCAAAGTCTGATAATATGCAAAACTAAATCAAATTGCAGTAAGCAGCAAATCAGAAAATCTCATTCTAAGTTACGAATTGTGAATTATATCTAAGTTCCGGTACAATTAACACAGTAGCTAAGACTAAAAACAGTGATTTATATGATTTATTGACATGCAATAACGTCATTCTAAAAATATCACAGCGCATCTTTCAAGTAATGCGTCCATTCAACAAGCCAAAAATATACAAAACTAATTTATGGTAATTTAATTTAATTTAGTTTGTTATCGCGTAAATTAAGGATTCTCATTTACTAAACTATACTAATAATACACAGAGATTAAGCACAATAAGGTCATTTACGTAAATACTGTATGACAGTATTATTTTTATTCTTTTAAATAAGCTCTAGGCTTGACTATTACATGTTGATTACATCTACTGTAGAAATGTGGCCGTTTCGAACAAAGCGTCATATTTCGTAACAGCGCTCCAAGATAAACAAGCCAGTGGTTGGTTCTCTCCCATTGTAGAAGAAATAAGGCGTTACTACAGTAATATCATAAACTAAGTTTACACTTCTTTAATACAAATTAATTATTTTTGGTTCAATAAATCCTAATACTAAATAAAAAATATTGCCAATAATTATTGCATAATTATTATTGCATAGAACACAATTTAAATCATATGTGGAATCATTACTGGTGACCCATAAAAATTTTAAAATATTTAGATTTGAAAAGATAGTTTGTATTTCGTTTAGAAATTAATTATTTGCTGAAAGCTTGTAGAAAAGAGTTCAGAGTTGTGTTAATACACAGTTGGTATAATATCTAAGTATATAACGAACAAATAATATATAAATAATATACAGTATTACAACTCTACGATAAACGTCACCAGTATCTTTCTACTCCTACTAAATATCCCTCACCACTCTAAATACAGCTGACCGACCTTACATTCACAATATAACTATCATATACTCTCGATTCCTAATTAACTAATAATTGGTAAACTACAGTAATAATGTTTTCATCACATTCCCCCATGATAGACACGACGTGGCTAACAATAAAACGATAATACATTCTCCATTTTAACCACATTCCCCCAAGCAAAATCTTACTTTTCCTCAAGCACAAATCACTCCAAGTCCCTTAATCCAGATAAATCAGTTATATGATTTCCGTATCTTTCGACAGGATTACGAATTCTCCTGGAATGGCGCAGCACTTCCCTTTCCTCCAGAGCTTCTACAAATCCCGCTTCAGCGACTCGCCATCGGACAACAGTTCAACCAAGAACGAATCTTCCGAAGTCTGGGGTACCTTCACTGGGCACTTCACCCTCACTAATTTTTGATGGAATATTTTCCTCATCAGGCACATCCATATCATGTTTATTGTTTGAGAAATCGGAATTCGACTCCACTGCATGTTTGATTATATCAATATTGACGATTTTATCTCTATAACAATCGTGACCAATACGAATCGTTGTTTGGTTTATGATATCTAGAACAGTCCATCCAGCCACCCACTTTGTCATATTTTTTGGAGCTCTTCTCGGAGTAAATATACTGAATCTCCAATAGTGATCACATGTGGTGGTTTTAAATACACGTTATCAAGGTTTGACATACACTCTTCTAAGTAATCTATTAATTTCGGATCTCTACTGTAGTTCTTCAGCATCCATCTAGATCCGCTGTCTAATAATGAATTTTGTCTCCAGTCCCAGCCGCACATCGCTTTAGCTGGACTTATTAGTGTTGTTGTCGTCGGCCTATGCCGATAGTAATAAAGTAACATGTTAAGTTCCTTACTCCATTCTGTATTACAGTCAACAACTTTTCGCAGTAGGGTTAATTATGTTCTGTGGAATCGTTCAACCGCTCCTTGAATTTCTGGATGTCGTATAGCTCCACGACGCACATTAATTCCGAAATTATTATAAAGAACCCTGGTCATTTGATTCCCCATTTCTTTTCCAGAATCTGTTCGAATAATCTCCGGTGGGCCCCACCTCCAACATATTTTCAAGAGTGCGTTTACAATACAATTGTGGTGGTAACTTTCTATTGGCTCTACTTCAACAAACTTTGATAATACATCAAACATTACCAGAAGTCCGACATATGTGGCGTCACCATAAATTTTTACACTATCCATTTGTGCAACCTGCCAAGGTCTGTCTGGGATTACCATCTGTGTACTGGGCACACTTCGTATTGGTTTCTTAGGGTTGGCTAATGAGCATTTTTCACAATGTTTAATTATTTCTTCACATTTAAAAGCCATATTTGGAAAATAGCACTCTCGTCTTAACAGTTCTCTCGTCGTTTTGTAACAAGGATGTCCATTTGATTCATGAGTTATTATTGGCTTGTCCACCAGTTTTCAAGGTATTACAGGAACACACAATGTCATCTGGTGGTACTTTCACCTTTCGGTACTCCAGAAACGTTTACTAATTGGCTCTTTACTTTATTATATGACTTTGGAACAACATTGTTCTCTAATAATTTGCAAATATCAAAATCTTTCAATTGATTATCACGAATTTCGTCAAATTTTATTCCACAAAAAACGTCTTTATCATTCGCACCTATAACACCTCCTAGTTTTAGTTCATTCGCAGTATGTTTTGTCGCCAACTGAAGCCAACTGTTGGGAATTCGGGTTAACACGTCTGCTTTATTGAGTTTTGATTCAACCCATTTTATGCCAACTTCTATATTATACAACTTTACGTGTTCTAATAACAGTTCCAAACGACGTATTACTACTACATTAGAATACATTCCTCCCACATGAATACGATGTTTGTTTCTCAACATCGCATCAACCCATCCACACGCAATCTTTGAATCTGTATATATTATCAGCTTTGTAACATTCCATTTTATTGCAAGGTTTACTCCTTCTACGATTGCATCTAATTCAGCTACATTAATGTGCTGCTTTGACTCATGAGCTTTACAGAGCCAAACGCCATCTTCAACAATGGCGTTACCCACTTGAAATATGATACCTTTAGCAATATCGCTGGCGTCACTCCACACCACACATGTTTCACTTTCTACATGTACCTGCCACACACCCCTCACGGGATCATTTATATTAATTCTACTCCATATGTCATCCACCAAATGAAGTATCCACAAATCTATGGCCACATCCCAGCCCCCGATTCACTGACGTTTTAACCAACTACACGCCACTCGAAGCCACCCGCACACCAGATAATGACCTAATAATTTACCGCACCAAGAATATAAATATCTACGAGTCATTTCAGTCAACACTGGTTTTAAACTAGCTTTATCTCTACGACACCACATGAGTAAATCGTTATATTTGTAGATGTGTAAACCTAAAACATCATTATCAGTTATACTCACAGGTAACTTTGTATCCAAACCATACGTATTTAATGCTTCTTGCACTAAAATACTAGGAAAAATGGTTTCATCTACATCTATGTCATCAACGTAAAAATCAACAGCACAAGATGGAAAGTTATGCACGTGTAAAACAAATTCTACAATAGTTTCAAGCACTTTGCGGGCAATCTCTAATCCGAAACCCATTCTTGTCATAACAGAAACTTTGTTATGAAATAAAACAGCCTGATATTTAATTAAATTCGGCTCAAGCCGAATCTGTAAATACGCGTTCTTAATGTCTATGATAGAACAACAACTCCATAGTCTCTACCATATGCCACTACCTACTTCTCTGGGTGGTGGAATTCCATCGTTCCAAATCCACTCCAAAACCCAGTACTTACAAGATAATAAATTTAACCTTAAAGTCACTTTCAGTAATTGTTACGTCACCATTTTCATGATATATAGCATGTGCTGTACTAGACTTAAATTGTTTGATCTTATTCAAACCTGAGTCAATTACAGGTTTAGACGGTATAGGCACATCATTTTTACTACTTTCTATCAATTGTACTGTAGCACCGGAATTATCTACTGTAACATCAATGGAATTATCTACTGTAGCACCAATTGAATTTTTTACGATAGCACCAATGGAATTTTCTACTGTTACTTTTTCGTCACATTTCATTGAACAGTTATAGTTCATATCCGTACCGACCGTACCGATGGTATTTTCGTATTGCAAAAATAACACTATAAGTATGAAATACCCTATGTTATTGAGATAATGTTTATTGTTTTGGTTAGAAAAGCCCACCACTGTAACCTGCTCCTTTCTGTTAATTAAGTAATGGAGATTAGTTTATTGTTTTGGTTAGAAAACACCACCACTGTAACACCATCGGTCAGGTCGGTACGCATATGAACGATAACCCATTGAACAATTATTAAACAAAATAGCATCTACTGATACACCATTGGTTGATATAATATTAACACCTCCGACATGCAATATTACATCAATTCCCATTAGTAAATCGACACCAAATATTTCACAACCATGAACTACCCAAGCTTCAATTTGAAGCGCTTCACTTACACCGGGTAAATTGTATAGCAAAATATGTACTTTGCCAACAACTTTTACGGAATTACCATTTAACATAAACAAATTTTCAGATAAATTATTTGAAAATTTTGCACCTACTTTCTTATTCAGAAATCCCGAGGATATTATGCTATGTGAGCAAAATGTATCTACTCCTATATTACAATCATATTGATCGTTTTCCTGTGGAAACGAAAGTCTTGCTTTCAACACAGGTAAATGATTTCGGGGGGTTGAAGCGTAACCTACAACCCCCCGCCCCGTTTCCCGAATCTCTAGATGGACATTCCTTCACCATATGACCGACCCCGTTGCATCGATAGCACATAACAGTTTTATCCGTAAAGCAACGGGAAGCGATATGACCTTGATTTCCGCAGTTGTAACACAGCATACCTTTTGGTTTACTCTGCGTCCGATAACCGCTACATGGCACACGATGTTCGATGTTACTTGCTTTACCTCTCAGTGCCCCAACCGGAAAATCAAACTTCTCATTCACACTTCGGCTCGCTACTATCCTCCTCACCTTCTGGACTAGATCTTCGACACTCAAGACTGAATCCTCTGCAGAAGTCATAGTGACTAATTGACTGCTTACCGTATATGAATTGACATTTAAGAATTGGATCCATTTTATGGATATCTGACGGTTTTATTCCCGTCAACAATAACAACCTCTTCAAATCTGACAAGTATACTTCTATAGTCTCACCTGAATTCCACCTTCTACTAATATATTGTGAGTATGCTTGTGTAGGGGTTGCAGAAAAAGCCGAAGTTAATACCGCAACAATGTTTGTGTAACTCTCCTTAACATCCGATTGCAATTGGTCGTAAATTACGAATGCGGGTCCTTCGAGAAACAATGGCAGGTAGTTTTCCAGGTGATCCCACTTTTGAATTTTCGATACCAGTTCGAATTTCTTAAGCCATTCCCCAAAATGAACGTCTCCTTCCCCATTGAATGGATGAATGATCCTATCTAGTTTGAGAGCCATTTGCTTGCGGTGATAGCTTGTAGAAAAGAGTTCAGAGTTTTGTTAATACACAGTCGTTATAATATCTAAGTATATAACGAACAAATAATATATAAATAATATAAAGTATTACAACTCTATGATAAACGTCACCAGTATCTTTATACTCCTACTAAATATCCCTCACCACTCTAAACCCCCATCCACCTTACAGCGCAATACCTTCTCCTTTCCTCATACAGCTGACCCACCTTACATTCACAATTCACAAACAACTATCGTATACTCTCGATTCCTAATTAACTAATAATTGGTAAACTACAGTAATAATGTTTTCATCACAAGCTTGTTCAGGTTAGTTGATTTAGCTAGAAATAATACTTGTTCTGATGGCAATATTTTACTCAGTTAACCAAGTGGCTCAATGGATCAGTACATTAATATCAGATAGCAATTTGATAGGTCGAGCGTTCGAACCCTATATGGACATTATTTTTTAGCAATCGATAATATACTGTATTTTTTAAATGCATTTTTTATTTAGAATGTATTCTTAAGATGTTGTTTATTAATTTATCTTTGTTTCGTTCTACTAGTATTACCAAATTAAATGTTAGTACCAAATTGTCTTGTAGGGTGGAGGAATATCAACTGTTTCTGCCTGAATTTGATTGCATTATCTAGGCAGAGGGCAAATTTACTGCTATTTGGCGTACAACATCCTTTAGGGCTAAGAAAGTTATACTTACACTACTGTGTTCTTTGCCAAAGTACTGACAGGAACTGCCACTGCAATACCTAGGCAGCAAAATTCTAGATAAATAACCAGGCTAGCTATCAGTACCATAGTACTGTAAATAACAGCAACACACTCTCCTTAATAATCACAGTCTGGACAAGGGTGACGAATAAATTGTGAGTATTAGACCTATGTACTGTACAGAAGGGTGACTTGATTTATTCTAGCAATCCAGCATCCAATATTTTGTCCTACCAGCCACCAACTCCTATAATCCGGGAGCCACGTACCTCTTTTTGGCCCAACCGAAAATTTTTGGACGGATTACATTTTTTTGGATGTTTTGGTGTCTAGGGGTCCCTCTTAACATAAAAAAAGTAATTTATGGACTTTGACACCTTGGGCAATTTGAATTAATGACCCGTTTCTATGGACTACAGCAATTTCTTTGAAAGCTTAGCAATCAGAATGGCGATTAACTGGTGGGCTTGAACTGGTTGTAATTTTGATCAAAAATATGAAAATTTTAGAGAAACTATTGAAGTGTTGCTATGGTAACGAAGGCACTACAACTATCGCTCTATCTTTCCAAGGAAAAACTACTATGCCTACTGACACTCATGTGTTTTTTGTTTCGTCTGTGCACTTTATTAATAATATGTTTCCCTAAATAATATGCACCACATCAATTTTGTGTAGAAATATGTTTTGCAACAAATACCCGTATTCATGGAAACCACAGTAATTTATTGCGGACATCACATCGGAAGCATTTAAAACCTTGACAAAAAATTATTACTTTAAAATGTATATATAAATAATTTGTTTCCTGCTTATTTCAGATAGTGGCGCACTTTGACCGCAAGTGAAAATAGTGATCTTCAGCGCTAATTGACCACAAGTGAAATAATGCATAGTTTATTGTTTTGGTTAGAAAACATCGCCACTGTCACCTGCTCCTTTCCCTTAATGTTTTTAATTAAATTAAACCAATTTTTAAAACCCACTAAAATTTATTTTGTGTTTGCGGTCATTTCGTGCCATTGACTCGCTTGTTTATAACACGTTTTTAATGCTAAATATACAAAATTTAGTTACTACTACTAGGATCGGCATGCTGCATTGCAGCTGCATTTTTGAGAATGCTGTGCCCGCTTATCGACAAAATTGCACCGCCATAACTCCCTATGACCCATGACATTTGCTAGATCATCCGCATCTTCAAGGCCAGTGTCCTTTAAGATGCGTCTCAAGAAAGTCATGGGCTGTCCACCATGCTTATTCCCTCCATGAGGCTGCCAATGTACAAGATTATGCACTGGCTGGTCCTCACGGCGAAAGCAATGTCCTGCAAAGCGGAGGCGATATTGTTCTAGTGTCAAGCTTGGGGGAACCAATGAAACACCTCCAATGTTATATAGTGTCTGGCTGGAGATGTGTGCATTGTACTTGACACAATGAACCCGGCGTAGCATTCTTGTGAATGTGCCATCCAGAGATTTGGTGACTTCCAAATCCTGGAAAGCCTATTCAAGGCTGTCCATGCCTTTCCCTTACGTATTCGAAGGTCCTCACCTGACTTCCGGATCCATGATCCCAGGTAACAGAAGTCATCCACATGCTCAAGCATACCATCTTTTGAGCTTATGCTCATCCGATCAGAGACTTGCTGAGGACTTTCAAAGTTAACTGTCAAAATTTTGGTCTTTCTGGAGTTAATAAAAAGACCAACACTAGAAGCAGCATGTTGTTCTAATGAGCTGAGGAGCCGTTGGGCTCCCTCTAGTGATTCTGAGAGTACTCCTAAGTCATCAGCAAAGTCTAGATCAGTTCGGTACTTGGCAGGATTTCCTCGACTTCTGGAGCCAGTAGGTGGAGTTATCATCACCCCATCATCATTATGATGATCTAAGGACATGCATAGAACATAGTCAACAACAATTATGAACAAGAATGGTGCAAGTGTGTCTCCCTGGAGGACGCCCCATAACACTTCAAATGGTTCTGTGTCACCGTCAACAGTAGACACAAATGTTGTCGAACCATCGTATACTGATCTGATTGCTGCAATAATTTCATCAGGAATCCCATATAATGAAAGTATGCTGAACATACGTGAGCGAGAGACTGAATCAAAGGCCTTGAAGAAGTCAACAAAGATAACAGCCAGATGCCTGTCTTTCTTTTTTGATAACTCTTCAATTATCCTTCTAAGTGCCAAAATGGGCTCCATGGTCCCACAACCTTTACGGAACCCATTCTGATTTCCACGGAGCAGTCTCTCAATAGGATCCCTGATGCGATTTAATAGAATTCTATTGTATAGCTTTGCAGCAATCGAGCTCAATGAGATTCCCCGAAAAGAACCATAGAGTGTTAGGTTGCCCTTCTTGGGAACTGGCACCAACTTATTTGTTTTCATTTCTTGTGGGACACTTGTTGTTCGGTACATGTCTACTATGATGGGATATATGAGCTTTAAACACTCAGGTATTTTAAATACCTCAGGTGGAAAAACCATCTTCTCCACTGGCACGATTGGTCTTAATGCCCTTTGCAGCAGCCTTCACTTCTGCAAAGGAGATATCGCCAATGGGAATATCTGGGAGTACAGACTCAGAAACTTTTACTACTATAAAGTTATCAGGCAATACCCTGTCATTATTGCTGAGCTTTTCAAAGTGGGCCTTCCAACCATTGAGGCGATCGGCTGGTGATTCTGTCCTTAACCTTGGTGGTTGGTTGGCTTTTCCGCCCAGTAACCAAGTTGATCGATTTCCACCCCTGGGATGATTACCTGCTGTCGTCAGCATCATTTATGGCATCAACGTGTTGGTTTATTAGCTCCTGTAGATTATCAGAGCACTGCCTTTTCAGGGAACCAGAAGCAGCCTTAAGTGCATTCTTGGCCTCTACAGTCTGTTTGAGTAGGGACTCTTTCTTGAGTCTTATAGAGGTCATTCCGGCCCTTCTGAATTTTGTGGTCAGTCCAGGGGGCCTTTTTCCTGTTTCGAAGGTATACAGGAACTGTTTCTGCAGCCGCCAACTTAACTGCTTCTGTGAAGGCAATATTATAGCCCTCGCAGTGATCTGCCACCTCAGAGGGAACAACCTCAAAACCTGTTGCTCAGCTGTAGTGTGAAGCTGGATCTCACACTTGGCTGTTGCGACAGACAGGACCAGTCATACAGACAGGACGGCAAGGCAGATTGCGTTGTTCTGTTAGCACGCAGACTAAGTCTTACCTTGGCCACAATAAGACTTGTAAATGTGACTTGTGTAAATGCTTTACAGTCTTGTATAGAGCTCCTGTATTTCCTACGAAACAGAATATGGTCTATCTGGGACTTGTGACCACTGGGCGGGTCAGTGTACCAGTTCGCTTCTTGTACTGGGTTCCAGCCAGAAACAATCCATTTCCAGAGATGAAATCCTTAAGATGGACTGAATTTCGGTTAACACTATCGCTATAGACAAATGGGGATGTAGGTGTTTGATGCTGACGTGCATTAAAGTTTCCCAGGAATGCTAAGAATTCATGCTGATCCACTCCATCAGTAGCTGTTTGTAGATTGTGGTAGAAATTTTCACTTCCTCTACTGGGGCAACACTAGTTGGAGAATAGCACACAATCAGAACCAACTTAGGAAACTTCTTACCCAGTCTTCCAGAACATGAGAAGTGGCAACGGCTGATGCGGTTAGAGATTTTGTGTATTATGTTGGATTGGATTGTTATATTGGATTGGTCCTATTCCTATCAATAAACCAATTCCACATTTACCACTAGGGCGAGTTGCCAACCGCCCCCCATGTCCTTAATCAGAACCTCATCAGTCTGTCCAGTCTGCATTTGGTGCAACCGGGCAAATGCCCGGTGGTGGCCTGGCCTGTTGTGGTCTGCTCGGCAATAACAAAGTACAAATAGGTAAGGTATGAATTTCCAGAATTTCACCATATATAATACTACTACTGTAGGCAATCTTAAATGAGTGAAAATTATAAGTCAACTCATCAGCATCGATAAACCATTCATAAAAATATTGACCGTATCCACAATATATTTGTGACATGTATTTTATTTTGTCGTAGAAACCTGATAGCTAACCTACTGAGCATGAGCACTGAGCATGGAAAAAGTATTACCCTGAGTAAACCGTTTGAGGTTCCAACACACAATTTGAGCTGCACCATACGAAATACACTAATTTACCGGCGCAATATGTACTGCACAGTATCAATTGCACTGCACTTTTACAAATTGCACGGCACTAATATAACGTGCAATCGCACTGCACTGGTAAGAAGTGCAATGCCTTGCGAAGTGCACTAATTCACCGATGCAATATGTGCACTGCAGCGGTATGAAGTGCACTAATTTACCTGTGCAATGTGCACAGCACCAGCATGAGTGCACTGCCCTGGTTCAATGTGCACTGCACCATTGCGAAGTGCACCGCAGCGGTATGAAGTTTCACCGGTATGAAGATTCACTGGTACAATTTGTACTTCACCAGCACGAAGTGCACTGCACTGGTTCAATACGATTTCATTTTCCGTTTTTCACCTAGGCTGGCCTGGTGTACATTAGTTTGTCCGGCCTGTTTTTTTCCCAGTACGCCCATGACCCGTGTGATAGGGTGTTAACTGAGGCTAGTCTAGTGACTTGCCTCAGATTCACCAATGGCTTAGTTGGTATTGATATCCACTAACGTTAACTTGAATACTCCGCATGATTTGTCATATGAATGATATAAGGGAGCGGCTGGCCACGATATGGGGTATTCGCATGTCGAAGCTGCGGTTGTTTTGGTTTGTAAGCTATTCATTGCTCCATTGGGTTTAACACAGTATGGCACTGAAATATAGAGAAAAATAATCACTCAAGCTTACACTGTAGCATGGACTTCTAGAATTATATTTATTTATGCCATTTATTATTTAAACTGTATATATATTTATTATTTATTTAGGTATGAATTTAGGTTTGAATATGTGATGAGAAGTGTGTAACAGATAGGAGAAATGCATACTGAACATACCATCATAAAATAAAACGCCGCCCTCATCGGAAAACTGTCAAGTTTTAACTTAAGCGGATTGCAAATAATGACATTTTAGACAAAATTAGAGAAGATGTTCACCTTCAAACATTTCGCTCTTGAGCGGTAAATTGGGAGACGACTCTGCCACTGTTTTAAATTAACAGACTATGCTGTAGTAGTCACCAAGCTTCTTTCCAAATGAATTGTAAATAACAAAGTTGGAGAAGATGTTCACTTTCAGATATTTAGCACTCTAGCGGGAGACCGGGGAACTGTAAATGACTCAACGTATCCGTAAAGAATGAGCCTCTGCTATAGTAGACAACTGCCAGGTTTCAGCTCAAAAGGATTAAAGCAAACAAATGAGTTCAGGTTTTCTCTATCAAACAATTCGCCCTCTAAACAGCCTAAAGAGGCTGTAAGAAGGCTCTACAGCCTTAAAGAGATTTCAAACAACCAAATGAGATCAGGTTTTTACTGTCAGGCGATTCGCCCTATAGCGGCAGATGGGGAAACTGTAGACAACTCTGCTACTCAGTAAAGATATAGTCTATGCTATATAGATGCCTACCAAGTTTCAGTCCAAACGGATTGTAAATAACAAAGTTGGAGAATATGTTCACTTTCACACAATTCGCGGTAGACGAACAGGTAGACAGGGGAATTGTTGGAGAGGGAACCCGACTGGGTAATTCGATGTCGTGGAAAAATACGCATCGCTGCGTTTGTGGTGACTAGGAAGGTTGAAAGGATATAGGCCGGTTAAATATAAGAGTTAAAAAGTTATTGCTTTATCGTTGTTAATAATAGCTGATATGTATATGTACCGGTAGATGGATTACAGCACAATCAAAGTACTACATGCAACGATGGTCAAAAACCGTCCGACATCCACAGTAATTAATATCCAACTGAACATAATTGATATTGACCAACAGATATATGGAAACTGTATGGAAACATGCTACACAATCCAAGGTACATGGTGCCTAACCAATAGATACACATTATACCCGCCATGTGCAGCACTCCCAATTGTTGGGTTTTCCCCACTGCTGTCACCCCATATTCCCTCGGCCCTATGCTAGCTTCTCCCCTGAGATGAGTTATTAACCACCTCCTGGCTAGCATTGTATCACCTCATATCCTTCGGTATCCAATATTATATTGGATACCTATTCCTTGGTGATTCATAAATCACCCTGTCTCCTATTCTCTCGGCAGGTGGCATGCAGCGGTATGGATCCGCTAACACTCCACCATGCTATCTTCCCGGTGAGAAGATAGCAACAACCAAAAAGTGCGCTCCATTCCACTGGAATGCAATCTAATATTGGATATGGGGTGGGAATATAGTCTCTGGGGCCAGTTTTCCAGTCTGGCCCCACTGGGTCTGGTCTCACTACCAGTCCTTGGTACATCTGCGAGCTAAGTTGTACAAAGGCATGTGGTGTCTCTATTCAGACGATCGCCCCTCCTCTTTTCTCCATTTTAACTTTAATTTTGGATACTGTTGCCCAATCTCAACATTTCCTCCTCACCTCATTAGCCCCGCCCCATAGGACTCATCTTCCATCCGGCTCACTCCCACATTTTCGAATTTTGCACCCTTCATCTTTCCTCAAACCCCTATATATCTCATTATCACACTCCATTTTTCTCAACCCCTTTTCTACTCTCTCACAATCTTATTAGATTCTCACAGCCTCACATGTGTTCACATTACATATGACAACTGATTCCCATCCATTGTATCATCCTTCTGTTTCATTCAATGAATCCCCCATCCCAGAAGCTAATTGAGAAAGGTTATATTTTGACTATAGTGAATAGGTGGTGTTTATATTATTCAAACTACTTTGCACTTCTGATTAATTACACTATGTATTAATTTAATTATTTTATATGGTGGGAGTCCTGAGTCCTCATAAGCATTAGTTAGTTTATGATGGTGCCTTCCAGGCACATCTAGGTGCAATCTGGAATCTAGGACGAACCTAGAATTTCCCTCCCCTTCCCTCAGGAAACCACCGCATCTCCCCGTAACCACAAAATTCCCCATTGTCATCTTGTCTTGGATGCTTCTTATCTTCCTGCTTGTTCTTCATCGTGATGACGCGTGCCGCCACGGCCCTCCCAATCCAAATAGTTGGTTCCCTGGATGTGGCCATTATCATCTCTTGTTAATGCTTCACTGGCGGTCCCATCGAGTATCGCTCCTGTCTTCCTCTAGTGGGGTCCCACATTATGATCTTCATAGCATTGGTTATGTGTTCTCGCAGAAAATCTCAGAACTCCAGCCTATTCTTTACCAACCACCTATCGAGGTACAACTGGGTATTAATGACCCCTCCATACGATGCTGTTATTGTTACCTCTTGGTAGGCAAACAGTAACCACATCTTGGTCAATTCTCTATGTGTCTCTTAGTTGATATTGAAGAAACCCTACTGGAACTCCTGGGCCTTCAGTCTTAGTCTGGTCATGACACCTATGTCGGCCCAATGTTCGAAAATATGGAACTTCTCTTCGTCGTCCATCCAATTGCAGTGACGTTCGAAGTGTCCCCTGAAACTACATTTGCCACCCACATCTGTGATGTAACCCATCTTATGGGTAGAGTCGGGGCAATACAAATATGTTACTTCCTTCTCAAAACTGTCTAGACAGTTCTCCCTCTGGTGGGTCAATCACCCACAGTAATCGCAGCCATCTATCATGGTCTGCCTCCCAAACTCGTTCTTCGCTCTGTGCCTCCATCTGGGCCTGTGGAGTCATTGGTTTGTGAACATCTCCATATTGTTGTATCAGCCCATAATGATGCCCGCTTCTTCCCTTAGCATCATCTCACCGAATACCACTCATGGTGCCATCCCAGATTGTTCACCTAGTACAGATTGTGTCGACTGGGAAGTTGATCGCTGGCTCTCCATGATGCCAGGCTCGCTTACCTGGGGGATCCCAGAAAGTTCTCGCCCTGCTGGCTGTCACCACTCGTCCATCTATCCAATCCATATCTGCCCATCAGATCCACTGTATTTGTAGCATCCCCCCCCCCCCCGAACTCATCTTCCTCATTTCCTCCACTGGATGCAGTTCCAAACCTGGAATTGTGATCGATTTTCTGTGTCCCTTTCCAGTCTTCCACCGCTCTCGCTCTTTTCCTCCAATAGTCACCCTCAGACCTCGCGGGTGTCAGCATATTCTGCAATCTGGATGTTGGTTGGATCAGCAATAGCTCCGGATAGCTCACCATCCACTATCCTTCCTCCTCTAGTCGAAAGTATACCAACTTGCCCTTCTGTCCCGGGTGGTCTACAAGACCCTCTAGAGAAATCTTAAAGTCTCGTCTGTGGTTCAGAGGTGCTTCTAGCAGTAGAAATGCCATCAGCTCCTTGCCGATGACCACAATCATGAACAGGTTCACCAACCCGATCATTATCAAGTCCTCCTGCAAGATATACATACCTCTTCTAGAATAACTTGATTGTCCCCTTTCGGACTTGATAAAACTCCTCTCTCCCCGGCCTCGCGCTCCACTTGAGTGACTCCATTAGTTCCGCTCCATACTCCTCCCAGAACTTCTTCCACATCATCGGTTTATGGCACACAAGTCCCAAGAGCTGACCCAACGCCACAGCTCCATATTGTCCCGTGTTGTCCACCAATCCTAACCCGTCTGGCCTCGTCATAGCTATATAGACTACTTGTGTGTCTTTCCCCCGTGTAATTCGGGGTGTTCAGTCCAATAATCAGCTCTGCTCCTGACACAATCTTTATCATTGTCTTCATCCTGACCAGCCACTGTACAGCCTCCGGCAGGTGGTTCAGCTTGGGTCCATCCTTCTTCCCATAGGTCCCCAGGTCGAACAGAAATATATCTCCATTCGGCGCTGCTAAATGCAGCAATATAGTTGTACCCGACACTGTCGACCCCATCCTTGCATCATCATCATCCTCTATGGTCCCTTCATCGACCAGGACCATGTAACCTTCCTTCTCTATCGAGTCAACAAACTTCCTCCACTCCCTCTTCGGTGGCTCTCTCTTGTGAATCGGAATCCCGAAGGAACTTTGCTTCCCCTTTACGAGGTAATGAAGATGCTCATTGATCACGGTGTCCAGCGATGGTTTCCTGTAGGACCCCACTCACTAGTCGTTGCTCGTGCAGGCTCCGATAGTGATCCTGCAACACGTATGCCTTCTGACTCTTAGGAAGCCGCTTGTAGTAGGTTTGTTTGGTCCGTATGCTGCTGAAAGGCTGTGGTCTGGATGTTGAGGCTGAAGGCCATTGAAATAACTGAAGTTTTACTGTCAGTTATTATAATCACAGAACATAATAAGAGCACAGTCAGATAATGTTGACCACAACGATGGTTAAAAACTGTTCCAGTCTTACAACTCTACAAACACCAACTGAATCAGAATCAACACGTACAATGGTTATATTGTTAACACATATTAATTACCTCTACTGTACTGAGTGGCCTGTCCAATAGATGCGTTCTAATCACTTCCAATCTGTTTTCCCCACCCATCATTGGCTAACCTGTGTACTACACTAAAAAGTGTACTACATATGTATTGTATATTTGTACCCATCGGACATACGTAATTATAACTAGCTACTCCTAAGTATTATTTTTTTTTATATTATTTTATTTTATTTTTGTGGGAAGGTGTATCACCCTCATTCCCACCCCCCTCAGTCCAACTTATTGGACGACTCAACAACCTAAGGGCGATTCTTCCAGCAGGAATCTCTCCCACTGCCCCCATCTAGGTCCTCTTATTCTTCGCCCCACTCTCCTTGTCAATTCCAACTCTCTTGGATCTGACCTTCCCTTCTCCTCCACCCTATAATCGGGTCTTTCCGCCACTTCACAGAACACCTCATTGTCCCCGGTGGTAAAATGCCACCCTTCATCTTGTCGTCACTTGGCGGTAGAATGCCGCCCTTCATATCATCCTCACTGATACATACCACCTCTGCGGCCTCCCCCTCAATATGTGTGCCGGCGTTAAAGCCCCAGATGACCCTTGGTCATCCTTCAGTACGCATAATGGCTTACCATTTAATGCCCCCTCACACTCTGCCAGCCCCGTGCACAACAATTCTCCTCTAACTTTCCTGCCTCCTTTGTCACCCTTCGTCATCAGTTCCTCTCCCTTTGGATTAACCTTCTCACATCCTCTCCCTTTCCACCTTGTCTTCTTATTTGACCTCCTCTTTATCGGTATGCTTCTTAATTGGACTGGACATCTCTCCGGATATCTCGCTGTCCACTCTCCTCCACCCTCATACCGATACTCGCCAGAAACATCCATGTTCCATCCCTTTGGGTTGAACCCATTCTCCTCCGCCCACTCCCTTGCTGTTACTTCTCGTCCTGTCTCCTCTACCGACAGTATTTCTCAGGATTCGTCTTCCATCCTTTCCACTATATGTGGATCCAGATCCATACCCACCCCCGACTCCTGATATCCTTTCCCGGACTGCTTCTCATATGGGACCTCCCCATCGCCCATCCTTGACTTCTGATATCCTTCCTCAACGGTACTGGGCAGCATGCATCCAGATGTTTCAGATACGCCAAATGGTGTCTTCATCTTCATTGGGCCAGTGAGCGTCCACCTAAAAGGCGTGAGAATGGCCAGTCGGTCCTGAGGTCTTTAAAATACCTGAGTGTTTAAAGCTCATCTATCCCATCATAGTAGACATCTACCGAACAACAAGAGTCCCACAAGAAATCAAAACAAATAAGTTGGTGCCAGTTCCCAAGAAGGGCAACCTAACACTCTATGGTTCTTTTCGGGGAATCTCATTGATCTCGATTGCTGCAAAGCTATACAATAGGATTCTATTAAATCGCATCAGGGATCCCATTGAGAGACTGCTCCGTGGAAATCAGAATGGGTTCCGTAAAGGTCGTGGGACCATGGAGCCCATTTTGGCACTTAGAAGGATAATTGAAGAGTTATCAAAAAAGAAAGACAGGCATCTGGCTGTTATCTTTGTTGACTTCTTCAAGGCCTTTGATTCAGTCTCTCGCTCACGTATGTTCAGCATACTTTCATTATATGGGATTCCTGATGAAATTATTGCAGCAATCAGATCAGTATACGATGGTTCGACAACATTTGTGTCTACTGTTGACGGTGACACAGAACCATTTGAAGTGTTATGGGGCGTCCTCCAAGGAGACACACTTGCACCATTCTTGTTCATTATTGTGGTTGACTATGTTCTATGCATGTCCTTAGATCATTATAATGATGATGGGGTGACGATAACTCCACCTACTGGCTCCAGAAGTCGAGGAAATCCTGCCAAGAACCTAACTGATCTAGACTTTGCTGATGACTTAGGAGTACTCTCAGAATCATTAGAGGGAGTCCAACGGCTCCTCAGCTCATTAGAACATGCTGCTTCTAGTGTTGGTCTTTTTATTAACTCCAGAAAGGCCAAAATTCTGACAGTTAACTTTGAAAGTCCTCAGCAAGTCTCTGATCGGATGAGCATAAGCTCAAAGGATGGTATGCTTGAGCATGTGGATGACTTCTGTTACCTGGGATCATGGATCCGGAAGTCAGGTGAGGACCTTCGAATACGTAAGGGAAAGGCATGGGCAGCCTTGAATAGGCTTTCCAGGATTTGGAAGTCACCGAGAATTAATCGGAAACTTAAGGTCCGATTATTTAGAGCAGCAGTAGTTCCAGTACTCCTCTACGGGAGTCCATGCTGGGCTCTAACTGCTGAGGACACCAAATCTCTGGATGGCACATTCACAAGAATGCTACGCCGGGTTCATTGTGTCAAGTACAATGCACACATCTCCAACCAGACACTATATAACATTGGAGGTGTCTCATTGGTTCCCCCAAGCTTGACACTAGAACAAAATCGCCTCCGCTTTGCAGGACATTGCTTTCGCCGTGAGGACCAGCCAGTGCATAATCTTGTACTTTGGCAGCCTCATGGAGTGAATAAGCATGGTGGACAGCCCATGACTTTCTTGAGACGCATCTTAAAGGACACTGGCCTTAAAGATGCGGATGATCTAGAAAATGTCATGGGTGATAGGGAGTTGTGGCGGTGCAATTTTGTTGACAAGCCGGCACAGCATTCTTAAAAATGCAGTTGCAATGCAGCATGCCGATCCTAGTAGTAGTAGTAGTAGGGCTGTCGGACAGTCCATGCCGACTCTGAGAGACACTTTCGGGACGTCCAGTTCAGGTACGGAGAAGTTGATCTCATTCAGGTACTGGAATTGCTCGATCTCGATCTTTGTAGGTTGCCTGGCATTAATGTTGATCCACTCTATTATTTTTATGGGTTCAATCGTAGCCCCATAGTCGCACCCTGGTGTCATCGCTTCGATTCTCAACCGTCCTGTCCTCATCTTCATGACCTCGTCTTTGCTCGATATTGTGGTCACCGCCATCTTACCTGATCTTATCTTACCTGACCTGATCTTTAATCCTATCTTCTCGGCCACCGCTTAGCGAGAATGCTACTCCACTATCGACCGACATTAGTGTTGTGACCGATAGCCCGTTTTCTCCTATTATTCTCACTGGCAATACTCCGAGTAGTACCGTTCCCTTCCTCCTTGCTCTCGCTGTGCTCGTTGCCATCATGTGGCCTCCAGTTCCATCAGTCTCAGTGTACTTTGGTGGGTTCTCTCGACACCTATCCTTCCTATGTCTTCCCACTGCGCATCTGTGGCATAACCCAAATCTCCCTGTATAGGCTAATTTATCTTCTTTCAGCAGTGCCTGCCACTGGTCGCAATCGATGGTCTTATGCGTCATATGCCACATATGCACATGCTTTCTATGTAGTTGACAGCTATAGTATGGATTATAACGCTCTCTGTATAGCGTCTCGCGTATTTCGTCCAGGTCCGAGTCGGATGGTTTGTTGTTTTGGTTGCATATACCCGTATCAGGGGTGTTGTTTCCTCCCTAGCCACTGCTGTTGTCCTGTGGAGTAGAAGTCCACACCATGGTTGCATTTGGCAACAATTGCCTCAATCTCGGAAGTGAATCTGCAGCACTGTGTTTTGGTTTAGGTTGGAAATATTGAGCTTTCGGTACCTTGCCCAGACTCTCCTCGCTGTACACTGGATCTGTTATCAACTCGGCTTCGTAAGGAAGTTCGACATCCCTTCCAACCCCGGCTCTGCACTCTTCTTGTTGCGTCCGTGCATCCAGGTAAATCCACATCCGGTACATCCATTTGAACGTAAATGTAAAACGAAATCAAATAAAAATACTACCGGTACCATTGTAATACAATAGCTTAGTGCCTGGCTGCCCGTTCCACAATAATACTGTAAGGCACTACTGGTACTGATAGTAAATTACTATATACATGAAACGAAATTTAAATTTCTTTCGTTTCGTTTCGTTAGGCCAACCCTGCTAATATATATATATATGTAGTATATGTATATGATATTTTATACAAAATTGTTTGGAATTACAAAATAATGAGTGGCGTCGTGCAAGAAATCGCTATTACTTAAATACAAATGCTGGCGTTACAAAGGTGTAAACGCTAGGCTGAAAACCAATTAGCACTAATTAATGGTAATTATAAATGAGTGTAAATGAACAGGTT
>JAUCBJ010005921.1:0-25406 GCA_032718475.1 Nemertoderma westbladi | reverse complement strand
GTTGTCCAATATCAAATACACATATAACATATCAGAACTTACTACATTCTAATCCGAAACATGTAAAGCTTCCATATTGAATTGAATTTGCAACAATTTTGCACCATGTCATGTCTATTTTAGTAAGATTATTCATTGTTATGCGGGACAGCAATACTAGTTGTAGTAATACGACGTACGTCAACGTCATAGTGATCCAGCACTCTGGAATGGATGCATTAGCGCAGTTACTGTGCAGAGTAGGATGCATTTAGCATTACTATGTACCAATCAAAAATCTCCTGCCGGCTAGGATTGGTAGCATGTTGAAGAGTGCCCAAATTTCACTGCTTTATCTGGCATTGGGTAATGTTGCATCATCTGCACGAGAAATTATTCAAATTTGAAGTGACAACACTGTTATAAACCTCATTCCTTAAAATAAATATGAGTCATTCATTTTCAGCTTCCCTCGAGATGTTGCTAATACTGTATTTCTCCAAGCACCTCCCCTTCGCAAAGACACTGTAAACCCTTTCTTCCAGCCCCTCCCTACCCCTGCAAACCTTTCCCGCAATCCCTCACATTGTCATCACCTCTCCTTCCTTAGGAGACTGCAAAAATGACAAACAAATGTTCAATGGTTTCTAGTATTATATTTACAGAACCGGTAAATTATTCTAAATAAATTAATAAAAAACGTGAAAACGTTTCACAGGATTTCATATATGTTTCCACTTCAAACTGGGAGAGTACAAAACAAAAACCAAAGACGACCCAAGAACCAAAGACTAAAGATCTGTACAAAACACATGTGTTAACTTTCGTTTATTGGTTTGGTTCCCACAACACACCTCTGTAACCTGCTCCTTTACTAACCTGCCCCTTTAAATGGCAATGGGACCTAACTCTCTTTGGGACCTGTACAAAACAAAGATGTAAAGTCGTGTTAGGTCCCAAAGAGAGTTAGGTCCCATCCAGTCATCCATTCAGTCAGGTCAGGTATTCTAGGTCATTGATCAAGAAAACTTGCCACCTCCATGCAGCATAAAGGAGGTGCCACCTGTAGCTGCATAGACCCTCTTACTAGGGCAAATCTGGTCCTGTAACTAGGACCCCATTTGTTCTGGGATAAGGACGCCGTTGGTCCTGGATTAAGGACCCATGTACTTGGCTGCAGGGGTATATGGCCTGGCCAGGCAGATGGTGATCTACCAATGGCTGGTCAGGAGTAGAGTGTTCTATGTCCACTCTGAGTACACTTCACTGCGACCTGCACCTGGCAGCAGGGGTACAGGGCATGACCCAGCAGATGAGTTGCACAGCCAATGGTGGGTCATGTGCGCCAGAGTAGATAGACTCGGCAAAAAAGCACCCCCAACCCCCCACTATGGATTACATTAGTAATGCGGAGGTCCGGCCACTAGAGGCCAGTGGAATTACCGGACACAATCGGTCTCACAGGCGTCAGTTATCTCCTGACCGGCTGCCTGTCTCACCCCCTACTGGAGAGAGAGAGAAGCCAACAATTCGTTGACAATTCTTTCTATAACTCGATCAACCACGAATTGTTCAAACAACGGCTTAGCAACATACCCAGGTCACAAAGCGGTGACAACATGCACTCAGTAATAACAACAACCCTAACAAATCTAGCTATACAATCGAAAACTCAAAAGAAACCACCCGTCATGCCTATTAACCGCAGTACACACGAAAGGAACTCAAATAATAGCTGGAAGTGGTTAGTCAATAAAGTCGACCTGAAAACTATTTGGAATGCAATAGATTGGAATGGGTCTATTTGCTATAACTCTCAACTTATCTCAAAAAAATACTCAGAAAGCCCTTCTAGTGAGCAATTCGCCGCTTATTTCAAGCAGCTGTTATCTTCTCAGGAACATGCACAATCTATCACAGATGTAATTAACAACGAAATAAAGTCAATAGAAATCTTTATTCCAATTCTAGACAGCGATATAAACCCGAACGAAGTTTCAATCTGCTTAGCGAAATTTAAAGCTTCAAAATCGGCAGGAATAGATGGTCTACCTCCAGGAATCCTCAAATTATTAAGCGATGACTGGCTAATTGCAGTTACTTTATGCTTTAATGATGTTTTCTCTGGTAAGGTCCCATACCCCACAGATTGGTCCACTTCCTGATGTTTACGATTTTTAAGAAAGGAATTAAGTCACTACCAGAGAATTATCGGGGAATTTCGGTCGCTCCGGCCTTGTCTAAATTGTACGACTCCGTCCTTACTGAGCGTTTTAATTTATGGTCGAAACCGTCTCAATATCAGGCAGGCGCACAGAAGGGACGAGGCTGTACTGAACAGATATTGTGTGTTCGTTTGGCAATCGATATTGCCATCAAAACAAAGCGAGAGTTATTCATTGCCTTCATCGACTACGAGAAGCCCTATGACAAAGTTGACAGGATAGTCTTACTCAGGAAATTGAAACAGATGGGTTGTGGCAGAAGGTTTCTTATGGCTTTATCAGTATCAATGCAGGAAACTATAAATGTAATAGGCAACACAATGTTTGAGAGTACGGGCGGTGTAGGACAGGGTAAGCCTTCCAGCTGTCCACTATTTTGTACACACATAGACCCTACGATTACAAAAATGGATCGTTTAGGAAAGGACAGTTGGCTAGATTCTCTTCATGGAACATTATTAATGGATGACACATGTGTATTGGCTACCTCCCGAGCAAAGTTAACTGATAAACTTAACATCCTTAACCCTATTAAACCCGGGGGGGGGGGGGTCAATATGACCCCCCCCCCGTGGTTTTTTTATTATAATTCTGAAACAAACGCAGTAGGGAATCTGAAATTTTATGACTTTTCCTAAAAATCTATTGTCTTCCTAGTAGTGAAAACCGTTTTCAAAAATATTGGGTACTTTTCGAGTTACAGCACCATTTTTTAACCCTACTTTTGGCACTTTTTTGAGACGTTTTTTGAAAATTACATTTCATTAAATATGAATTGTAACATCTCTATTTTTTATTTACACCGGTTTTATGGTCTTAGAAATTGGATGGAATTCATATAAATTGATTTAGAAATTTCAAACTTGTTTTTTTCGGTGGGTGCCAAATTTTGGTGCCAGCACCAAATTTTGAAATATGTCAATTTTGTAAATTGATTGTTTGAAACTTGTTTTTTACGCAATTGGGGTTTTTTGGGGTTCTGGATTCGATGAAATATATACGAGTTGCACCAAGCGTATCAAACTCGTATTTTTCGGTGCTGTGTGCAAATTTTGGTGCTAGCACGAAATTTTGAAAATCCATTCAATAGATAAAATTGCTTGTGACAATTTATTTCTTGCGTTTTAGAGGTTTATGGCTGTTCTGAATTCAATGGAATATATAATTATCGAACTAGACATTTCAAACTTGTATTTTTCGGATGTGGGTGCAAAATGTGGTGCTAGCACCAAATTTTGAAAACCATCAAATATATCAATTGATTGTGTCACCTTGTTTCTTGCGTTATACGGGTTTGTGATGGTTCTGAATTCAATGGAATCAGTAAAAATTTCATAAGAGTTCTCAAACTTGTATTTTTCGCCGGTGGGTGAAAATTGTTGTGCCAGCACCAAATTTTGGAAAATATGCAAATTGATCAGTAGATAGTATCACCTTGTTTCTTGCGTTATACGGGTTTATGAGGGTCCTGAATCCGATGGAATCAATAAAAACAGCACTGGACATCGCAAACTTGTACTTTTTGGTGATGGGTACGAAATTTGGTGCTAGCACCAAAATTTGCCAAATTACGCCGAAAAATACAAGTAGCAATGATCTGGCATATTAGAAATGTATTCCATTAGAATCAGCGCCCTCGAAAACCTGAAAATGTGAAATTATAGCATCGTATAAGTGAATTAAAAATTTTGTGTTCTAACTGAAAAGTGCTGGTTACTTGTTTTTTTCATTTTTTTCCTACGCAGAGAGGACTAAACAGCCATTTATAGTAATCATATCATTTTTAAATATTTTCCAATGTATTTTGCACCCCAGAAAACCTGTATTGAAAAATAATTAGCCGAAAATGAACTTTCAAATTTTGTGAAAATTGTGCACTACTTGTAATTTTGGTGCTGCAATATAACCACCCCAGTACATTTTTTCGAAAATTTTTTTTTTCGGTCGGATCCAGACAAGTGATACCTACGTACAAACAAAAAATCAGACGTTTTCGTAAATATTTGTAGATTTTGGAGGGAGGGGTCAATATGACCCCCCCCCCCCCCCCGGTATTTGTACAACATTTTATAGCCCGGTACTAATAGGGTTAAAGATGTATGCGATGAAATTGGAATGACTTTACATCCTAAAAAGTCGAAATTTCTGACCTCATCCACTCTCGATAGCGACAGAATCCCCATCTTGATAGGGAACATCACAATCTCAATTGTATCCTCATATGTCTATTTGGGATCTTTAATATCAATTCACCCCGTAGCGGTTCAAATTGATGACGAAATTAAGATGCGTATTGGTAACTGCCACAAATTCACTTCATTCCTCGGCAAAAACTGTGACGCTCCCTTTACCGTGAAGAAGTCAGTATGGCAGGCTGCTCTCCAATCTTCGCTATTATACGGATGCGAAACATGGTTATGTAATAACATCAAACCAATTGTTTCAGTGTTTTACAGAACGCTTAAACAACTACTCTCAGTTCGATTAACAACACCAAATGATCTCGTCCTTATTGAAACTAGCACTGAACATGTCAAGAGTATCATTAAGAATCGGCAGTTAAAGTTCCTGAGGTCATTGTCCTCACGGCCTGGATATAAAGACAGTTATCATAACTACATTATGAACGAAGCTACATCAGTAAACTCACCAATGGGAAAATACGCCAAAGAGCTATTAGATACGGGTCATGTCATGTCGGAACTCCAAGCTGCAAAAGATCGAACTCCTACAGCCATAACGACAAGGTGTGTGAATTATGTGGCATACAACCCAACTCAGAAACCCCACGAATTATACTCTGATCCTAATGTACCCGAGTGGGAGAGAATCTCATTTTCAAGGATCAGATTGAGTTCCCATCGGCTACCAATGGAGATACACCGATGGTCTCGGATGTCGGATTCCGAGAGAGAATCGTAAATGCTGAAATGCTTATGTGGTTCTACCCAATCAGATCATCACATATTCTTTGTCTGCCCACTAACCGAAAGTATTCGCTTGGATTTCGACTTTCCACCACTATCGTCATCCCTATCCAGAGTATTTGATAACCTCGGAACCCGATCCGCATCAATGTGCCATAAAATTATTAAAGTATTAGAGCCCGCACAAGTATAAATTCGGCACATAATAAATTCCGCACAAGGAAGGGATTAAAATAACCGTAAATTAATAATAAATCAAATAATTAAGTATACATCTCATTAAGTATACCCCATTTCACGAACACGAACAAAAACGAGCGTTATGTACATATATTGAATTTTTCTTTTTTTTTCGCATTTTTGCATTACGAAGCAGCGTATAATTGGACTTAATTTTAAGTGTGTATTGGTGGAGGGTATTATTGCATTAAACGTATGTAGCCAATGTATCAATGTGTGTGTCTCTATTGGTGAAGGGTTTGAATTACATGCGAGTTTCCATCTCAAAAATTATGTCAATAAACAACTAAGTAACTACCTATGGTCCTATGCCCCATCACAGGAAGAACAAAGAACAAGCTTTGATGCGGGGCGTAAATTTTAGCTAAATAATTTAAATTCAACCATCCATGTGAGGAATACCAGAATTTTACTTTTTGGTCAAAATTTTATTGAAATTTTATCTATGAATATAAATTTTTTTATTTCTCATTACTAACTGTTTTATAGCGCTTATTTATGTATTACTGTATAACTTATACAGATACTTATTTGTTTATTGTTTTGGTTAGATCATCCCTTCTGTAACCTGTGTTTTTAGTGAAAACCTGGAATTCTTCACTTGGTGGTAAAGCAAAGTGAAATATAACGGCAGAAAATCTGGTATTCTTCACATGGGGGTAACTGCAAAGTGAAATATAACGGCAGAAAGTCGTTAGACAGTCTGCCGTTATATTTCACTTTGCAGTTACCCCCATGTGAAGAATACCAGACACCCCAGCGGACGCGTACGCAAATAACATTTAATTACTTTCAAAAATAAAACGGTAACCTATTCGCCAAGATGGCATTTGCGTCCAGTCACCCCCCAACCCCCCCCTGTCTCGATTAATGTGAAGAATGGCCACGATTCGGATGGTGCGATTTCGCAAAAGACACTTTTTTAAACGCTTATAAAAAAAATTTTAAGGCAAATTCGAAAAATCCAGGTTCATCCTTCATGGTAACAACCACGGTGAGTTGAACTACTCATGTATCAAATTTCAAGCAATATGATAAAGATTTGTAGAAATTAATTTTGGGGGGAGTGGGGGTCAGTGTCATCAGAAAATGACACTACGTGTCGGTGTATTTTATTTTATATATAAATTAAATATTTAAATATATTAATATAATTATATATTATTATTTTAATAATAAAAAATTAATAATAACAACAATAATACTGTAATATATCCTGATCGGGAAAAAATAATAGCCTGTCTTGTCTATTTTACTTCAGTACGTGTACTGTGAATGTCTCCCGGTAAATAAAGTTTAACCATAGCGTCATAGCTCCGTAGCTAAGCGTCTTCCAGTTTTCAGGTTTTACTAACAGAATAATTAAAGCTACCGGTATTTCTGTATTTATGCTACAGTAGTCCACCTACTGCAGTACTGACCTACAGACAGACCTACGGTAGTCATGGATACGATCAGGGACAAGGTAATTCTAGAAGAACGCCATGTCCGAAACGTTAGCGCCTCAGACTTCCCTGGAGCCTACCCTAACCGGGACGGCGCGTGGGACTTCCGTGCGTTCCGGCGCTCATTGCGAATCGAGATCGTCCAGATGGGCTCGGAGCGGGACCCACTGAGCTTGGAGTTCGACCTGGTGGGAGTGGACGCGGCGATAGCGAACGCGATCCGTCGGGTTGTCATAGGGGAACTGCCGACGATGGCGGTCGACCGCGTGTTCATCCACGGGAACACCTCCCTCATACAGGACGAGTTTCTCGCGCACAGACTCGGTTTAATCCCGGTGAAGGCGGACCCGAGGCTCTTCGAAACACGAGGATCCGACGACGAGACCACTGAGTTCAACACGGTCGAGTTGAAACTGAAAGTAAAATGCACTCGAAACGTTAAACAAAGCGGCGACCCGAAGGACGCCTATATCCATAGCAACGTGTACACTAGCGACATGAAGTGGAACCCTTTAGGTGGTCAGGCGGAGCGGCTCCGTGCGGGTGACGTTCTACCTGTGGATTCCGATATACTAATAGCTAAACTTCGTCCGGGGCAGGAGTTGGACATTGTCGCGCATTGCTTCAAGGGATGCGGTAACGTCCACGCCAAGTTCTCTCCGGTTGCCATCGCGAGCTACAGACTGCTCCCGGCCATCCGGCTGCTGGCCCCGGTCCGCGGAGACCTCGCCCAACGGCTCGCAGACTGTTTCACTAAGGACCCTCGTGGTGACGTCATTAAGGTTGCTAGGGGCGACGACGGTGAGGTGACTGCGACCGTTGCCAACCCCCGTAGGGACAGCGGATGTCGTGAGGTCCACAGACACCCGGAGTTATCTCCCTTGGTGGAACTCTCGCGGATTCGCAATCATTTTATTTTTACAGTAGAATCGACCGGCGCCTTGCCTCCACATGAACTGGTTATCGAGTCACTCGATATCCTCATTAATAAATGCGATGTGTTTTTAGGGGAAATCGCTAAAATAGCAAAACGTTCCTAAACAACTGAAAAAAAACTTTAGTTTTATCTGGTTGGGATTATTTTTAATTGTGCTGCAATTGCAATATAGTAATATATTGGATAAAGTTGTGTAAGAAAGATATTAAATCAAACTTTTGTAAAAATATGTCTTTTTTTGAATCTATAAAAAATAGCCTAAACGGAAAATCAATGAGAATATAATTTAATCTATAAATGAAGATGATTCATAGGAATTTATATTTAAATCAATGATATTAAACTGTCAGCACCTTCATAGAAGTAAATGTATATTGGTGGCAGTGTAAACTTTATAGAGGATTTTTAAACATTTATTCCAAAATTGTTACACTATTTCGCCGTAGTATTAACGGAAATGGATATGTAGCACATTATTACTTTAGGAAACAGGGGGGGGGGAACTGGACGCAAATCCCGCCTTGGCGAATTAATATCCCGCCTCAATGTTAAATTCGCAATTTAGGGAAAGGAGCAGGTTACAGTGGCAAGTTAATTTAACCAAAACAATAAACTAAACACAATAGAACAGGTTACAGTTTTATTTTTGAGAGTAATCAGCTGTTATTTGCGTTGAATTTCCCCTGGAGAGGGATGGATTTTTATTGCGTACAGTTTCCCCCATGACTTTTCAAGCTCTTCAAAACGATTGAATCCTTTTGGGGGTAATTTTAAATTTTATTATTGTGAACGTGCACTACTGGCTAACTGCAGTGTTGACAGCGGTTCGTTGACGATTGCGAAATACCGAAAATCATATGTGAACTATGAACAACTAAATCAATTTTAAAATATATAACTTTATCTTACTAATATTTCAGAAATGTAAAGTGATTGTTACCCAAAACCAGTCATTAAGGAATTTAATCCAAAATTTCAATCCCGATCCCGATAAACGGGATCGCGAGAGTGATATAATCCCGTTCCCATGAATCCCGAAACACTTATATATATATATATGTTTAAACACTTATATATATATTGACAAACCAAACACGGCTAAGGGGCCATCCATAAAGCGATGGACAGGGGTGGGAGGGGGTTTCGTATTTCGTGACGATTTGTGACGAGGGGGAGGGGGGGGGGGGGGGGTGTGTCCGCAATATCGTGACTTCGCATTGTAAGTTTCCGACAAAATTACTGTATATATATTAAATACATAATGTGTATACTTGTATACTATTAAACGTGTATACTATTAACGTATTTACTATTAAACATTACCTCTTCCAATGACAACCATTAAAATCTTACCTTACGACCTCTACTGTCCTTCCATAATTAGAGAACGTGTTTGTAAAGAATGTCATCTTTACTTTGCATCGAAAGTTTTACTAGAAATCTTACATCCCTTCATGGTAGCGGTAGTTCCAAAACCCGTTTTGATTATCAATCCCCTGCGAACCCACACCCAGTAGCTGCTGTCTCACCAATGGCTATTATAAGTATGACAGACCACCTGTCGTGCCCATGGGAGCATGTCTGAAAAACTCGTATTACTGTAATTTGTAATGTTAGTTTATAGTTGACAAATTTATTCCAGATTTATTGTTCTAATAATATAAGAGTAATCATTTAATTTTATATTCTGTGACGTGACATTGGGGGGGGGGGGGGGGGGTAGCCATTTCGTGACGATTTGTGACGAGGGGGGGGGGTAGCCATTTCGTGACGATTTGTGACGAGGGGGGGGGGGGTAGCCATTTCGTGACTATTTGTGACAAAGGGGGGGGGGGGGGGGTCAAACATGTCTTTAAAAAACGTGACGTCATTTATGGATATGGATGGCCCCTAATGTAAAAGTTAAAAAAATATAGTGAAGATCACGAGGGGAAACCAATGTTAACCAAAAAAGATGCAATAGCTTAAACAATGAAATTTGCAACGATATTTCTCGTGTTGGGTGCCATTTGTTTCGAGGATCACTGCGATACAAAGCCAGAACTGATCTCGCTGCTGTACTTGTTCCTGGCCTAATAATGCTTTTGGATGTATTTCGCAGAAAACTACTGTATACTATAAACTTAGACGACGAAATACACACAGCGCGCTTTTTGTTTTACGAATGTCGCCTGAAAGGTTTGTTTGTATTTTTCAATCTATATATTATATAGATTGAAAATACAAACAAACAGTACCTACATATTAGTACAATTTCATCACAGTCTTAAAATTCAGACATGAAAAACCTAAGTGGGATAGTGGGATATACATACAACACAGCAACATCTTATATTGCTTCCTGTAATTAGATATTTCCTAGGTATATTGAATATCAGAACCAATTTGAATTTCCCTCATCGTTTTATACATTTCTAAATTGATAATCCAATTAAATTTGTTCAAAAATAGAGGAAAACTTTAAACGCGATTATCTCAGAATCTGGTTTTGCGACATAAGGTCCCTTTTCTCGTTATTATACACAAATTATAATAAATTCTGTATATGAATTCTGTATATTACATCCAAACATTTGGATAAAATTTGTCGCACGTACAATATGTTAAAAGAAAATTATTTAATTACAAAATTTTAAAAGCACAGTTGGACGGGAATATAATTAATAAAGTTAAGTGGATCAGTAGGCGATGATTTTAACTAGTTTCATCGGGGTCTAGATTTTGAGTCAGGTAAAATACATTATCATTATCTAGAGTAGTTTACACATTCGAGTTTCCAAGGTCCATCAGAAACAAGGCCAATCTTAGATCGGAGTTAAAAGACGGAATACTGTTGCGTGACCTGTAGTGCTGGATATCGTCCACTGGTTGTCGACAAAGATGGCAGATACCGTCTGCGGCACTGCGCCAGCAACTCGGTTGCGGTTTGCTATATATTATAATGATAAATGGAACAAAACTGAACACGGTGGATGGATTAATAACGATGTTTCATAAATTGATACTTTTGCGTCGGAAATACCCAAAAATCGGAAGAAAAACGAGTGCTTTTTCCTTAGGGGAAAAAGTATTCCATAGGGAAAAATGGATGACATTGATTTTACTTTTTCCCTAGAAATTATTACATTTTATTATGTGTTGAAAGAGCTTCGAAGTAGAAAAGGTTTGCACGTAATTTGAGCTAAATTAATGCACACTTTTAAAGTGTCACTTTGGTGTCTGTAGGGCGAATTCCAAAACAGAACTCAATTAATATCCAATATTGGTTTGTAGTTGAGCTGCTCTCTACTACAATCTCTATTAATAAATATTCCAGAACATTAAATTACTTAACATTGAGAAAGACAGCAACAGGAGTTAAAGAGTACCGAAATTGGAATTACTGTAATTACTAAAATACTGCATTGCGTTCAATTTATTTTGTAACACTACTTCGTTCTATCTTTTATTAAATAAATAAGCAACAATAAAGTACCAATTTAAGAATAAACTTCCGTATTTCACATGGGAAAAATAAGTTGAATATTTTTTCCCCAAATAATAAATAATTATTGTAACACTATATCGCTGTACGTTTTATTAAATAATTAAGAAACAAAAAAGTAGAAATTTAAGAATAAAATTACATATTACATGGGAAAAACGTAGAACATTTTTTTTCGATATTCTCTCGACCCTTTATTAACCTCGCTGACGATCGGTAAATAAAATGCCTCGAGAATAGTGAAAAAGGTTATACTTTTTTTCCCATGTATTAAATAATTATTTTTAAAATACCAGGCCGCTGAGGCGGGTGGATTCGTAATTTCTCATGAGAAACCAGAATGGAATTAATAAATTGTCAGAGATAATTATTTCATGTACGGAATTATCCAAAGCAAAATCATTCGTGGTGGAATTAATCGTAAGGGGCGGAATTTTGTAAAATGATCTGCTTTGAGATGGAAGTGTCATATATTATTACTTTACTCACGCTTTAATGTAGGTAGAGAATTACTGTAGTAACCAACTGTGAAATATAACTTTGACATAAGTTTTGTAGACTTTGAATCGATAGTATATCCAAAGTCTACATCAAAATGTAGACTTTGGAATTTAATCCGTTCTACATGAAAATTTGTAGACTTTGGGTGAAAATTAGAGTTTTTTCTCAATAACTTTCCACAACCTGAATCAACTTATGTTTTATTATCAGAGTCGTTTTCAGCATGAAAAAAGCTATCGAATGATTATAAGACACTTGCCTATTTGACCAACTTTGAAATTTCGGATAAAAGTATTAAACTTTAATTGTTGAAATCCCGTCTCTAATTGTCTTTATTTTAAAGCTAAATCGAAAAGTGCAGCAATTTATGTACAAAGTTAATAAGTCTATAAATGTATAGGCTAGGTTACGGGTAAACAATAGTGTGGTTACTATAAGGTTACTATTGAATAGAGTATACGTTCACACTGACCAGATGAGTTTAGATGCGCCGATAAGGCCGACATCGGTGTAGTTGAAATAAAATAGTATCGCAATAACCAATGTAGAAACCGCAGCGAGGAACCAATGAACTAGTCGGGGAAGCCATGGGCCGTGCACATAGTCCTTGCTCAAGTGACTCAAACCCCAGTAACTATGCGTCACTATAGAGACAGTGAGCACGTAGTCCATCCACCAGGGTTGGTAGAAGAACGATAAAGGGATGGCCACTAACATACCCGATGCCAGAACACGTTCTATCAGCCACATTTTCGCAACCTTTTTACTGTCCGACTTTTGGTAAATCATAGCGTTCTTTGCGCTGATGTATCGCGCCGATACATTATGTATGCCTACCCGTGATAGACGATCCGGCACTCCGTAACTAAAACAGGTCGTGTTGCCTATAGTTTGTTGGTTAGTGGGGGTGGCGATTATGGACCGCTTTAATCGTACGACATGACTTGTATTTCCAGGCGATTTACTCAAAATCCGCGACAAAAGTAACGCCATAATACAGTAATAATCCAGTAATCATGAAATGAGAGCACCACTAGGCCTACAGAACGTACCGGTACGCGGTACCCACCATACGCAGTGCTGCAGTATGTCAGTATGCAGGTGGCAGGTATGTGTAGATGCGTGCGTATGTAACAGTAACAGTACAGTACAATAGTGTAATACAGTACACTAGAATATGATTGCCTTTTCCTTGTTCTCTGATTCAAAATTAATAACCGCAATAATTTTTATTGTCCGTTTAAATCCTTTTTTTGTCCTTTTTTTTATTTTTTATGTCCTCCAAAAGTCTAATGTTAGGTTCCATGCTACCGGTTTCTCTACTGCTGTTCTCTCAGGCTATCAGTACCGGTATTAGTATATATAGCACTATTTTGCTGTATTGTATGTACCGATGTAGGTATAAAGCAGGTATTTCTGTATTTTAGTACCGGTACCGGCACCGGTACTGCTATAGGCCTACTGTGTAGCCTACCATTTAAATACGGTAATGGTAGGCCTACCGGTTGTGCTAATAAATTTTAAATAATTGATAGGCCAAACTGGATTGCAGGATTGTGGAAAATGTGGATATACCTTTCACATAATTTAGGCCTATTACTGTATTAGTTTTATAATCAATATAATGGATCATGACTACTGTCTGAGTAGTATTACGGATAACCTGCTCCTTTCCCTGATTTGGTAAAGTGACTGTTTATTGTTTTGGTTAGAAAATCCGGCCTTAACCTGCTCCTTTCCCTCAATTAGTTAAGTGATCGTTTATTGTTTTGGTTAGAAAATCCCGCCTCTGTAACCTGCTCCTTTCCCTCAATTGGTAATGTTATCGTTTATTGTTTTGGTTAGAAAATCCCGCCTCTGTAACCTGCTCCTTTCTCTCAATTGGTAATGTTATCGTTTATTGTTTTGGTTAGAAAATCCCGTCTCTGTAACCTGCTCCTTTCCCTCAATTAGTTAAATGATCGTTTATTGTTTTGGTTAGAAAATCCCGCCTCTGTAACCTGCCCCTTTCCCTCAATTAGTTAAATGATCGTTTATTGTTTTGGTTAGAAAATCCCGCCTCCTGTAACCTGCTCCTTTCCCTGAATTGGTAAAGTGACCGTTTATTGTTTTGGTTATAAAGGCCCGCCTCTGTAACCTGCCCCTTTCCCTCAATTAGTTAAATGATCGTTTATTGTTTTGGTTAGAAAATCCCGCCTCTGTAACCTGCTCCTTTCCCTCAATTAGTTAAGTGATCGTTTATTGTTTTGGTTAGAAAATTCCGCCTCTGTAACCTGTCGCTTTCCCTCAATTAGTTAAAGGATCGTTTATTGTTTTGGTTAGAAAATCCCGCCTCTGTAACCTGCTCCTTTCCCTCAATAAGTTAAGTGATCGTTTATTGTTTTGGTTCTAAAATCCCGCCTCTGTAACCTGCTCCTTTCCCTCAATTAGTTAAGTGATCGTTTATTGTTTTGGTTAAAAAATCCCGTCTCTGTAACCTGCTCCTTTCCCTGATTTGGTAAAGTGACTGTTTATTGTTTTGGTTAGAAAACTCGGCCTTAACCTGCTCCTTTCCATCAATTGGTAATTGTTTTTGGCTATAAAATGAGTGTTTTGCTACGTCATGTGGTAATCGATTATCGACAACAACCACAAACTATTAAATATAGAGTCTTTTTACCACAGGCGCATATGGAAATCTATCTCATAGTCTATAAATCATGGAATCAAGGAATGTTTTGGCACAGGCATAGTGAAATCAACTGTCTGACAGTCCAGAAATCAGCAGTCTGACAGTTTGAAGAAATACATACATACATAAAAAGTCATTAAAAGGACAACAAAAGTCATTATGCATAATTCGTAAAAAAAAAGGACAAAAAAAGTCAAATAAAAGGACATAAAAAATGTCATTAAAACTGCCATTAATAACTACCGGTATTTCTGTATTTCAAATCACAAAATTGTAGATACCGCGTCAGCCAGTACAGCAGTACCAGGCCAGTAGCGGTACACTGGTACATGAGGGTAGTGTTTAGCAATAATTGAAATGCACAAGCATCAGGCAGATAGCAAACACATTAACGTGCTACAGTACCTCCTACCTACTGTACTTTTGGAGAGAAAAAGGACTAGCCACTAGTAAGGTCGCCTCTCCAGGCCCTGCATCCTTAATTGGCAGCTAAGTACCACTTCCCCTGGGGAGTATAGTTCAGGGGGCCGCACTGGAAATATGTTGTAAGACTGTGAACATAATCCCTGGCCTAATGGCCGAATAAGACTTAAACTAATAAAAAATAAAAGGACATAAAAGGACATAAAAAATCACTGCCGAAAAATAATACGATTAATAGTTGGACCTTTGCTGCTTGAATACTTTGTCACTTTGTGTGTATTTAATTGCGCGAGACATACATGATTGCCAAACACTCTAGAATGTAGTTTTCAAATATTACTATTCCAGAACACAATTCTAGAACACCGTCTCCCAACACGTGACATGTCATCTGATATATTGTAATGTAGGCCTATTCTATTCTACACAATAATTAATTATAGTTTTGTAAACCGATTACATCAACCAAAACACTGGTATTCCATTAAAAGTACCATTCTAGAATATAAATGATTCTAGAACAAGATGCTCAACTTTTCAAGCTTGGCATAAACGGGTTTGGAATAGCACCCCCGAATTGACGAGAAACTGAAAAAAAACATTCAGCTGTAGGCCTACCAGGTTTGCACCCCCAGCCTAATTTCAACTCGACTACCTCTCAGTCCAAGTTTATTTTTTATGAGATTATAATGGCCGCGAAATGAATTTTCAACCATAATTTCATACCACTTCTTTCTTTGAAACCAGGGGCACTAACTATTATGATATGTTCGATTTTGTGTATGATTATGTAACCCTGCGCAAAATTTAGAAGTGTACTTTGAGTGACATCACTGTTGTATAGAAATAGCTTGAAAATTAAAAGGAACTGTTTACGTAGTTGACAGGTTGAGGGTCAAACTATAATATCTCTGTATCAAACTTCATATATTTTCATTTTGTATCATATTTATGGATATTATAACTACTGTATATTCGTCATTGTTCATAAAATAGCACTTTATAGCATTACGTCACGAGTGATTTTGTTTCCCGATCGATAGCTAGGGAAATAATAAAACGAGGGCCGTAAAAGCTTTAAAGTGCTAATTAATGAACAATGGCGAATCTAATTTTATTTATTTGTGGGGAATTATTTGTAGTTATGTACTCAAATTTCTAGAACAACCTAATAATGACGCAGTGAAATACTGTACTGGAAATACAGTACAGGCATTACTATGTTATGGGTACCCACTTTTTGACCAATTTTTTACATATGAAAATGGCTTTTATCGTGAGGTTTTTTGTTCTAGAAAAAATATTTGACTTTCTGCCAGTAGGATGGTAGCAGTAATTTTGATTTTGTGTTAGCAAGTACTTTTTCAAAATACATAGAATAGCTAGTGCTTTTACGAAATACATAGTAAAAATGGATGGCGAAGGGATGACATACTGAGAAATAATGTCGCACTGCAATATGTAAAATATGTCGCCCTGGCGATTAAGTAGTGCAAAATTAATTCCATACAAATAATATATATAGGCCTACATGTATTTGAATTAAATTTTAAAATTAAATTTTACCCCTTTACCAAAATTACACCACTCCACTACCAACGCCTTGTCCACTACAGACCAGTCCTCAGCATCAGAGATGGTGGGAAATTTGAATTACCGTACTGTAGCTAGCTGAAAAAAGCTGATGTACAGTCAGACAGTACGTACTTACGGTACTGTACTGTATAGTGTATACTGGTAACTGTGGTATACTACTATGCGGTGCCGTACCTCCCTCCTTCCGGTGTAGCTAGGCAACAATGCTTTACCCTGTAATCCGTATCCGAAACATACTTTTCAACGGGCGATTATTCAGGCCAGAATTTACTTCCAGAACAATTAGTATTACTCCGTGGTGGCAAGCCGCCGTCCTGAAGGGAAAACGAAAACGTTTCATTATAAACGCGGGCGAGGAGTTGGAATACCCTAAGCGGATCCCGATTGCTGGCGACGCTAAGAAATGGGAGTGGCACGATCCCGATCTAAACGTCAAGGTTATACCCACCGCGCAGGCCATATTCGCAGAGGAATACTTAAAGAGTCCCCAATATTTCCGTAAACTATACGCGCAGTACGGGAAGGCGTCCGGAATCAATCCCTGTCTACTGTGGCCAAGTAAAGTAGAACTCGATGAGCTAAAGGAAGATGCAGAATTAGAAGAACCTTTGGAAGATATACTAGAGAAGAAAAGATGCGAGTTGCGAGCCATTGAAGAGAAGGCTCAGAATACTCAGGAACAAATAGCTAAGAATAAACCTAAAATAGCGGCCACCTTAATGAAACTGCACAAACAGAAGAGACTCGATAAGGAAAGGGCTGAGAGTGTGCGGGAGAAACGGAGATTGCTGTTACAGAAAGCGGAACAGATGTATGGGTATCGGGTTAATCCTGATTCGCCCAAATTCCAGATACTATTAACTCTGTTACGAAAGGAGGATAAAAAGTTGAAGAAAAAACCCTTAATCAGAGAGAAGGCGATTACACAGAAGGATATTACTAACACTAACCCCTAGCGTTGAAATTAATGCCTTATTACAGTATTAATTATTACTAAGTATGCTAGGCCGGAATGTTATAGAAAAGTGACCAAATTCAATATTGTAATTTATGTATATTATCGTAAAATCCACTATTATTTATTATCTTCAACACATAGGTAACATTTATATTGCTTTCGCCGCGAGGACCAGCCAGTGCATAATCTTGTACTTTGGCAGCCTCATGGAGTGAATAAGCATGGTGGACAGCCCATGACTTTCTTGAGATGCATCTTATAGGACACTGGCCTTGAAGATGCGGATGATCTAGCAAATGTCGTGGGTGATAGGGAGTTGTGGCTTCGCAATTTTGTCGACAAGCCGGCACAGCATTCTTAAAAATGCAGCTGCAATTCAGCATGCCGATCCTAGTAGTAGTAACATTTATCGTCAATATAGCTCACTACTAGGTAATACAAAATATTGTGGGTTGAGTGACGTAGTAAGTAAGCCAGCTAAGCATACGGATACCGCTATTATAACCGTTGTCCGTCTGTTGGAGTGTCGGTCTTTCGGCAAATGCTTGAAGACTAATTAATAACTTGGTATATATTGTATTGTATAGTATCGGTATTAATTTTTTGGTTATGAAATTAATCAACGGTTGCAATAGTGGTTACCCATATGATAAGCTTGATTAGTTCGTTCTGCGCGAATGCACCACGAACGTGTAAAGATTCCCATATTACTGGTAACGCCTTCCCAGTACAGCAGTACTACCAATGGAACATGTGAGCAAATGTGAAATTACAGGCATGGCATGCATGGATGGACTGGACATATCACATGATTTTAGCGAATAGATTCAAGAGACAAGAACAAGCTGGAATTTACCACCATGAAATTATACACCGAAAATTATCTTACAAAATATATTACCGGTAATATATAGTTTTCCGTATTTCGATTAAATTATTTTTTAAAATAAATGGTTTGGTCATTTTCTATGTTTTTGTGGACTCATCTTCAATAGTTTTCATATTATGAATAAATAATCGCCGCCGATTTTTGTTAAATGGAGGGATATTTTTAACGTTGGATAGTTTCCAGACTGTCTGTTTATCAGATAATCTGTCCGTCTATCTGTCAAAATTTACGAAAGCACACGACATCGCTAAAATTGTAGTTAAAAAGGTTTTCCTGCTCGGTGATTCATTTCCGGAATGCAAATAGACAGACAGGCAGGCCTAGGCAGAAAGAAACATTCTAGAATCCATGAAACATTATACCTGAGATTAAAAATTGAAACATGGTACAATGCTTGTGCTTCCCTTAATTTTGTCAGAAAGACCGACTGGCAGGCAGACTGACAGCTACATATAACTCAAGAACTAAAAGATCATTTGTAATCCAGAATGGATTTTTTTCCAATTTTTATCACAAACATACGTGCCCTTTAAACAGACCTTGGACCTATGGCAAAAATGTCCAAAATTCAATTCCGCTATACTCTGAGTAAAAGGGAGTAAAACCTGCCGCAGTAAAGTTAAAACACGAATTTTGCACCGGTGCTCAATCCGCAGTTAACGTGTTAATGTAAATTTTCGAAAAAAAAGCATCAAAATAAATTTTCTTTTAAATTTAAACATAAGCAAATACAATGGAATACAATACAGTTTTTTCATTATTTGTATCATATTCATTCATATTATGAATATGATAAAGTCTAAAGCAGAGCTATCATTTTATGACTATCTACTTGCTGAGCTGACTGATTTTTTGAGCTTTCGAGCTGAGCTGACTGATTTTTTGAGCTTTCGAGCTGAGCTGACTGATTTTTTGAGCTTTCGAGCTGAGCTGACTGATTTTTTGAGCTTTCGAGCTGAGCTGACTTTTTACCAAGAATATTTGTATTTGATTGGGCTCAGCCTCACTAACACTTAATATATAATAAATAGTACATGTGTACCCATATACTAATTATAACTAGTCGATAATTATTATATTGTCCCAGCGCGCCAGTGTTGATGTTTGCTCTAGGTATTGTTATAAATTGATAAGCTTACCGCCGTGAATGACAAGTTTATATATTCGAGAATTCGACAGGCAATTTAGAAACTCTAGTAAATCCAATTTAACTCAGAATTTAACTCAAAAACTACAGCTACTGTATTACTTCGTTCTATTTTTCAATTTGCACTTTATTTATCAAATCAATCCATTATATCAAATATCAAATCTGCGTAGGGTTTGGAACAAAAATATTAGTTTCTCTCCACGATCCAGAAGTAGACGAGAGCGTTTCTCATCAAATACATTACCAGCCTCTACTAATATTCGCTCGGAATAAATTGAAGACGCTAGTGCTACTAAATACATGTACAAGTATTTGTAAATATTAGGAAATGATTCCTTATTTGCAGCCCACCAACGCAAAACGCTCTTCTCGTCCCGTTTAGTTGGGATAATTGACATATACTTACTAATCTACTTCTGAATTCTTAAAGTCAAAGTCCTTATCATGACCTTGCTGATGATGATCCAGCACGTTAGGTTCCATATCTCTCGATTCAGGACCTAACGCCCGAAGGACCAAATGACGTGGTACCCTCCCTCCCACCATAAAGGAAAACGTAAAGGAAAAAAGTGGTGATATATTAAAAAAATCCGGCTTGGCCGGAATTCTGGCCGGATTTTTTTTTACACATCCGGCTCCGGCCTGGCCGGTTTGAAAATAGTCAATCTGGCACATCCCTACTTTTTACCAAATTCCCTTTTACCCGCGATATAAACCCGAATATAGAATAATACGTATCAGATATAGATAGATAAAAATATATAACCGAATATATAATAGGTATTAGATATAGATAAAAATATAAGTACAAACACTAGCACTACAGTAGCACTAGCACAATACAGCAAGCAATATCGTCGGTAATTCGACAAAACCCCCTAAGTCGATTTTTGTAGTTTTGAGAAAAACGAAAAAAACTGAATATTTTAAGAAATCTTGAGTAATGTGATCTAATTTTTGACTATATATAATCTAAAATAGCGTATAATATGTTTGGGCACATATTTTTAGAGGTAGATCGCATTTTAGACCATTTAATTTGATATCTGTTGTTTTGCCAGATTGTGAAACAAAATAGTTAGGTTAGAACATACAATTAAGGGGGGTTATCTTTAGCTTGTGGGGTTTTATCAGATACAGTCTAGCCCATTCAATGACTTATTAGTGGGTCTAAGGGTCAAATAAAGCAAAGCTCTTATATTAGAAACACTGTAATATTACAATTATTTTTATAATTACTACTTCTACTATCAGCATGCTGCATTGCAACTGCATTATTATGTATTACATATATATAAATAATGCTGTGCCGGCTTGTCAACAAAATTGCACTGTCACATCTCCCTACCACCCGCACCCATGACATTTGCTAGATCATTCGCATCTTCAAGGCCAGTGTGTAGATACGCCTCTAACAGGCGTCCCAAGAAAGGCATGGGCTGTCCACCATGTTCATTTATTCGCCAAAGTACAATATTATGCACTGGCTCGTCCTCACGGCGAAAGCAATGTCCTGCAAAGCGGAGGCGATTCAAGTCAAGTGTCAAGCTAAGGAAGACTAATGGATGTTTCCTCCAATGTTGTATAGAGTCTGATTGGAGATGTGTTCATCGTACTTGACACAATGAACCCGGCGCATCATGCTTGTGAAAGTGCCATCCAGAGATTTGGTATCCTCTGCAGTTAGAAGCCAGCATAGACTCCCATATAGGAGTACTGGTTCTACTGCTGCTCTGAATAGAATCGAACCTTTCGATTCCGTTTTATTCCATTGGACAGCCCAGACTCCCTATTTTTATAACTGTTTGCGCTGTCTGGATCGTGGTCATCCTGCCTGTTGGAAACTAATTCATGTTCACCATCTTCCGTCAGCATTGATTGTTCGTCATTTACCCCGCTATTGATTGCCATAGAATCCGGTAGAGTGTCATACTCAAGATTGGTGCTATGAGAATCCGTAGGCCTAAGAGATAAAACAATCCCTTCTCAATTATTATTATTGGCTCAACACTTTCTACAATTACCGACTGAAGTCCTGTTCCATCATCATCTCATTGTTATTTTAGACTTCTAAAACAGATAAATCTCGATTTGTCATTGCTTCACCATTAACATCTTCAGCTACACTCACTACTGATTGAACATCTCCAGCTAAACTCTATAATCGTCCTGCTGCATTGAAACTGGTCATTGAGATGTGTAAAAGCTTTTGTGGGATAACTGATTCGTTTGCCTTGCTAACCAGTTCCCCCCAGTCGCTAGAATACTCTAAAAAGGGGATCTATAATTCGAATAGCGCAAGCAACCGGCTGATTGGCTGATTCGCTGTGCGAAGGGATCTGGGCTACGTTTGATTGTCCAACCAGCTTGGGAAAGTATCTGCCAATAAGATTTGAGTTGATTTTGATTTCGACCTATCACAGATCTACTGAACTGAATTTTCCTATCTGTATGCTCTTTCTCTGTGTTGGGTGGAAGCCTTTGTAAATAAGGTTATTCTTATCAGTTTTCAGTGTTGTTGGTCTTTCTTTCCTGAGCCAGGAGAGAACGGCTTGTAAATATTTTGTGCTTTTCTGTTTTAGTCTAACACTAGTAGGCTTAATTATAAAGGGCATATATCCGTTATCAAACTGACAACAAAACAAACCAAACAATCCACACTGAATCACTGTGCATACTTTTATATTGTTATACTGCTATTTACTGTCAGTTCTTCATAATATGGTTGATGAATTATTATATTTGGAATAACGATAAATAACCCCGAAACCCAATATTCTTGATATACCGAAGGTAAGAGAGAAAGGTTACATAAAACGATTGTGACTTATGTTAAAGTGGTTTGAAGTGAATCTAATGTTATTTGATAGACCCTACATGAGTCGGTCCGTGTTCCTTTTATATATAACTAAAATCAGTGAAGATCGGCAGATCAGTGTGCAGTATTGTGCAGCATTGTGTATGAGTGATCCTGATAACGAAGCATTTCCTAAAGAATGCGCCATATATGTGAATTATAACTAAGCCATATCGTTGTGAGTAGTTTAAGTCATAACTCTGTTTGTATAGATAAAGCGCCACGTCCTAAAGGAACTGTTAATATTCCCCGAAGGTGAATAATATTGTCAGAGATTATATAATACTGTCAGTCGAATAATACATTAAGCTTACATAGCAATAAGATTAAGCCGTCGAACCCAATCTCCCGGGTATATCCAGCGGGTGAATGATCGCGCACAGATTGGTTTCGACTAGTGTAGTGAATTAAATACTTGTCATAGACTAAAAGTGATTTATTATCTAGAAGACATCATAATTTGGCGGGTTAAACTGCCAAAGGTCTGAAAGCGCGAACAATAACGGATATAGCTTCTTTATTGCAGTAAGCAATAAAGTTGGGAGTACCGGTCAACCGGTAAACCTGAACGGTGTATCTGTAGGTCAGTAGGCCCAACTGCCAGAACCGGTACTGCTGTAGGCCCGTAGGTCCAACTGCCAGAACCGGTACTTCTGTACGTCCGTAGGCCCAACTGTCCGAACCGGTACTTACAGTACAGGTACAGCAGTATTATTCGATTTGATTATTATATGCCGGTAGGTCTTAATAATTAATCGGGGACGCCTGGTTTTTATTGGGATTTTACTTAGGCCTATTTCTGTCAGTTTTATTTATTTGTAGGCCAGTATTGAGCAGAAGGCGTGTAAGCCCGCTCAGATTGTACAGATAATTTGTAGGCTTGACTGTTGTCTGATTGTTGTTAAGTCTGAACGGATTGCAGTGTGTGTAGATCATCTGTCCGATAAAGAACGGTTAGGAAGTAGGGGCAGCAAAAGCTGTAAGGTAAACCCCCAATTAAAGAATAAGTCGTACTACTGGGTTAGAACGCATACTACCTAATCATTTCGGAGTCTGCATGTCCTGTAGTTTATTTAGGCTTGAGAGTAGTCTGCCATCGTTTAGTCTGTACTTTGTTTGTGTAAGTCTGTACGGGTAGCGTATAATATTTATTTAGATAATTTGTAGGCTGGATAGTTGTCTGGCTGTTGTTAGGTCTGAACGGATTGCAGCGTGTGTAGATCACTTGTCCGATAAAGAACGGTTAGGAAGTAGGGGCAGCGAATGCTGTAAGGTAAACCCCCAACTAAAGAATAAGTCGTACTACTGGGTTAGAATGCATACTACCTAATCATTTCGGAGTCTGCATGTCCTGTAGTTTATTTAGGCTTGAGAGTAGTCTGCCATCGTTTAGTCTGTACTTTGTTTGTGTAAGTCTGTACGGGTAGCGTATAATATTTATTTAGATAATTTATAGGCTGGATAGTTGTCTGGCTGTTGTTAGGTCTGAACGGATTGCAGCGTGTGTAGATCACTTGTCCGATAAAGAACGGTTAGGAAGTAGGGGCAGCGAATGCTGTAAGGTAAACCCCCAACTAAAGAATAAGTCGTACTACTGGGTTAGAACGCATACTACCTAATCATTTCGGAGTCTGCATGTCCTGTAGTTTATTTAGGCTTGATAGTAGTCTGTCAGTGTTTGGTCTGCATTTTGTTTGAGTGGTTTGTACGCGTAGCGTAATATTTATTATTCAGAGTTTATGCGATTATCCGCAACATTCATTCCCCAAGTTTGTTCCTACAGTAATTGTGTTTGTTATACATACCGCTATAGTTAAATTAACCCCGGTACTACACGGGCTGCTTGGCGTAGGTAAAGACTGGTGATTTTGTGCATCGGTCACTCCAGCAGATGCCGTGGTTCTTTTAGCTGTTCAAGTATATTTAACTACTGATTATATGTTGTACAAGTACTCGTACCTAATTTAGGGTTTAGTGTACAGTGCTTTCCGAAAGTAATTAGTGTAGGCATTATATTTGTGTTGTAAAGTGGTTGATAGGCACGTTCGATTAGCTCTATTAACTTCTAGGTAGGAACACTCCGTGATACATAACGTAGAACCTATAGCGATACGGCTATAGGTCGTCAGGCGGTGGTATTTGCCTATCTGGACAACGCAGTGTATTTACTACTACTTATTATTTCAAATACCGTAGTACCCTGTCCGTTGTAATAACCAGATTTCTAACCCTTTGTTAGGCTGGTTTGTAGACTTCTTGTAAAATTACCCTAAAAATTCGTATTTTGTGTTTTTTGTAAATTTTTGTGTTTATTTAGAGATTGTAATCTCACCCGAATTGTACGTAATTTGTAGTATTAAGTAACTTAGGTAAATTAGAATTATTTGTTTTAGTGTCCTATAAGTAACACTTCACTGAAAGCGCACCGCTTTGTGTAGTGATTACTCCCCAGAAATAATAACATTTATTTCAAACATTGACAAAACCCATTAAAACGGGTATATATATATTATAAATCAAATCTAACGATTTATAAATAGTAGGCCTACCATACAACCATTAGGTCTCCATATCAGTTGGTCTACTGCTCAAATAGCGGTAATAAAGTAAGTAAAGTAACCAAGTAACCCTAAAATTCAGAAATTCAATTATTTAAAATAATTGATATACCGGTATTTACGATAGGCCTATTATCTTTATTTCTATAAATTTAGGCTGAAATTATACCGGTACTTGTAATTAATTCTAGTCCAGAATTATATATACTACAAACTGTAAGCTGTATACCGGTATTCCCGATAGGCCTATTATATATCTATATATATTTGTGCTAAAATCATACCGGTATTCTGTGATAAACCTAGTCTGTAATAATAGTTATATATACTATAAGCATACCGGTGTTCTAATATATTATATATATATCCTACTACACTGAGTAGCAGTATCGGTAATTAATTACTAGGCTAGCAGTTAATACTGAGTTACTAGACTTGCTCAGACTGTAATACAGCAGTAGACATTCAACTGTATACATAAACATGTCTGATACTAAGCAGAACCTGTCAGACAGTTTATTAGATGTAACTATCTGCGACTCAGATAGAGGCGTAGAACCGTCTAG
>JAUCBJ010005920.1:0-12819 GCA_032718475.1 Nemertoderma westbladi | reverse complement strand
GTCAAATTATTAATTAAATTAGTCACAGCAAAGAGTCACACTTGGATAGTTGTTGAAGATCCACAACTAATCTCAATCCAAACTAATCCAAACTAAATTCGCTTCCATTGGAACTAAATTCGCTTCTATTGGAACTAAATTCGCTTCCATTGGAACTAAATTCGCTTCCATTGGAACTAAATTCGCTTCCATTGGAACTAAATTCGCATGCATTGGAACTAAATTCGCTTCCATTGGAACTAAATTCGCTTCCATTGGAACTAAATTCGCTTCCATTGGAACTAAATTCGCTTCCATTGGAACTAAATTCGCTTCCATTGGAACTAAATTAGCTTCCATTGGAACTAAATTCGCTTCCATTGGAACTAAATTCGCTTCCATTGGAACTAAATTCGCTTCCATTGGAACTAAATTCGCTTCCATTGGAACTAAATTCGCTTCCATTGGAACTAAATTCGCTTCCATTGGAACTAAATTCGCTTCCATTGGAACTAAATTCGCTTCCATTGGAACTAAATTCGCTTCCATTGGAACTAAATTCGCTTCCATTGGAACTAAATTCGCTTCCATTGGAACTAAATTCGCTTCCATTGGAACTAAATTCGCTTCCATTGGAACTAAATTCGCTTCCATTGGAATTAAATTCGCTTCCATTGGAACTAAATTCGCTTCCATTGGAATTAAATTCGCTTCCATTGGAACTAAATTCGCTTCCATTGGAACTAAATTCGCATGCATTGGAACTAAATTCGCTTCCATTGGAACTAAATTCGCATGCATTGGAACTAAATTCGCTTCCATTGGAACTAAATTCGCTTCCATTGGAACTAAATTCGCTTCCATTGGAACTAAATTCGCATGCATTGGAACTAAATTCGCTTCCATTGGAACTAAATTCGCTTCCATTGGAATTAAATTCGCTTCCATTGGAACTAAATTCGCTTCCATTGGAACTAAATTCGCTTCCATTGGAACTAAATTCGCTTCCATTGGAACTAAATTCGCTTCCATTGGAACTAAATTCGCTTCCATTGGAACTAAATTCGCTTCCATTGGAACTAAATTCGCTTCCATTGGAACTAAATTCGCTTACATTGGAACTAAATTCGCTTCCATTGGAACTAAATTCGCTTCCATTGGAACTAAATTCGCATCCATTGGAACTAAATTCGCTTCCATTGGAACTAAATTCGCTTCCATTGGAACTAAATTCGCTTCCATTGGAACTAAATTCGCTTCCATTGGAACTAAATTCGCTTCCATTGGTACTAAATTCGCTTCCATTGGAACTAAATTCGCTTCCATTGGAACTAAGTTCGTGTTCGTTTTTCTCTAGTTATTGTAACTAAGTACGGGGAATCGTATTGGTGTTATTAGCCCAGATGGAGTAATACTGCGGAGGGGGAAGATTGTACGAATGGCGCTTGTTTTAGAAATAGGTATTATCGATTATTAGTTTGTGTTTATACTTTGAGAAAATATCGAATTTAATTTTCTATGTAATTTCAAAAATGTATTAAACTCCTATTATTCATTATCCTTTAATGTTACTGCAAAAATGAAATTTCGGAAAATATTTTGGAATGGAAATTATGAATCATACTTCATAATTTCATATTTAACTTACTACTACTACTAGGATCGGCATGCTGCATTGCAGCTGCATTTTTAAGAATGCTGTGCCAGCTTATTGACAAAATTGCACCGCCACAACTCCCTATCACCCATGACATTTGCTAGATCATCCGCATCTTCAAGGCCAGTGTCCTTTAAGATGCGTCTCAAGAAAGTCATGGGCTGTCCACCATGCTTATTCACTCCATGTGGCTGCCAAAGTACAAGATTATGCACTGGCTGGTCCTCACGGCGAAAGCAATGTCCTGCAAAGAGGAGGCGAATTTGTTCTAGTGTCAAGCTTGGGGGAACCAATGAGACACCTCCAATGTTATATAGTGTCTCGTTGGAGATGTGTGCATTGTACTTGACACAATGAACCCGGCGTAGCATTCTTGTGAATGTGCCATCCAGAGATTTGGTGTCCTCAGCAGTTAGAGCCCAGCATGGACTCCCATAGAGGAGTACTGGAACTACTGCTGCTCTAAATAAACGGACCTTAAGTTTCCGATTAATTCTCGGTGACTTCCATATCCTGGAAGCCTATTCAAGGCTGCCCATGCCTTTCCCTTACGTATTCCAAGGTCCTCACCTGACTTCCGGATCCATGATCCCAGGTAACAGAAGTCATCCACATGCTCAAGCATACCATCTTTTGAGCTTATGATCATCCGATCAGAGACTTGCTGAGGACTTTCAAAGTTTACTGTCAAAACTTTGGTCTTTCTGGAGTTAATAAAAACACCAACACTAGAAGCAGCATGTTCTAATGAGCTGAGGAGCCGTTGGGCTCCCTCTAGTGATTCAGTCAGCAAAGTCTAGATCAGTTAGGTACTTGGCAGAATTTCCTCGACTTCTGGAGCCAGTAGGTGGAGTTATCATCACCCCATCATCATTATGATGATCTAAGGACATGCGTAGAACATAGTCAACAACAATTATGAACAAGAATGGTGCAAGTGTGTCTCCCTGGAGGACGCCCCATAACACTTCAAATGGTTCTGTGTCACCGTCAACAGTAGACACAAATGTTGTCGAACCATCGCATACTGACTGATCTGATTGCTGCAATAATTTCATCAGGAATCACATAATGAAAGTATGCTTAACATACGTGAGCGAGAGACTGAATCAAAGGCCTTGAAGAAGTCAACAAAGATAACAGCCAGATGCCTGTCTTTCTTTTTTGATAACTCTTCAATTATCTTATTTGGTAACCAATATTCTTATTTGGTGGCCAACTTATTTGGTTGTGGGTTGATGGAGATGGTTGCCATGTTTTGTGGAGTTTGTGGTATAGTGAAGAACGTTTACCTGGAGGGATGAGTAATCAAGGGAGAAGTTTAGGATTTGGGAGGGGATAGTTCCTTCCTTTACTTTTAAGGACCTGGCCTACAAAAAAGGATTTCGATACAGTAGATCATGAAATTCAGCTCGGTAAGTTGGGCCTGACGGTCTAGGTTCTATAGGCTGGTTCAAGTCCTACCTGTCAAACAGAGGTCAAACTGTAGTCATTAGCAAATCGCAGTCTACTGTACAAGAGATTACCTGTGGTGTACCGCAAGATAGTATATTAGGTCCTCTGCTTTTTGTATGCTATGTAAATGATATGATATTAACTTTCGTTTGTTGTTTTGGTTCCCCCAACACGCTTCTGTAACCGAGACAGGGGGGGGGGGGGGGGGGACTGGACGCAAATCCCATCTTGGCGAATTAACATCCCGCCTCAATGTTAAATTCTCAATTTAGGGAAAGGAGCAGGTTACAGTGGCACGATATTTTAACCAAAACAATAAACTAAACACAATAGAACATGTTACAGTTTTATTTTTGAGAGTAATCAGCTGTTATTTGAGTCCAATTTCCCTTGGAGATGGTTGAATTTTAATTGCGTCCAGTTTCCCACCATATCTGTATATTTTATGAAAGCACAACAGTTAACACAACAGTTTGTAACCCAATTATCTGCCTAAAACATGATAAGGTGGCTATGCGTAACGGTGTCAAACTTCTTCAAAGGTATTAAGTACTGTACTATCAATTGGAAAAATGTCTTAATATCCGTCGTTCAGTACACCTGACCAATACTTGTCTTCCTCTGCCTTGTCCTTAGCCACGGCCAAATTTAGCCCCCGGTCGATCTCTAGTCGCATCGCAATCATGCGAAACCTTTTCAAGAAATCGATTAATTTAGCAGAGTTATCTATCTATATTTTAAGAACTACTATACGAAACGAATTTTGATTCGAATTATGAATTTGCTTTTAAACGAAAACGATGTGATTTTTATGTGATACAACTACAAACTGTGAAAATTCGACATGAAATTCAACATTCTACTGTATCCACACATATTTTGTAAGCATAACCAATTAAAATACAGTATGTAGGTGGAGTACAGGATAGAGCTACAACAGTACCGGTACTTAATGAGGAAAAAAGTAGAAAAAAACGTCCATAAAATACTAATTTGATTCCAAAGTTTCAAATCTGTCCTGCCACACTACATACTATTAGTGGACTTCTTAAACCCTAACACCGAGAGAAAGCCGCCCCAATATTAGATTATTACAACAACATTTCCATTGGGTAAGAAAGTGGAGGAGAGCCAGCCCGACTCTTAATTTTTTAGTTTATATTTCGCGATCAATTTTCACTCATCTCGTCATGAACCCAACATGTATGTAACCTTTTGCTAAATTTGTTGGCTATGCGTTTGCGGCTGTTTGGGCGGGGTGTGGTAGGCCTACACTTTTCACACTGAAATATTTTGGTTGTGAAATGTTACAGGGCATAGCGATCTGAGATATTTCATTTATATTTTATTATGAGAGGAAGAAGGACATACAACGTTATTTACTATATATGTAACGAAATAATTGTTTTCTGGTTTAACTTGGAAGCCTCCCCAAATAGTTGATATACAATTACATTTAAAATTATTTTCATGGTCATGGTCATTCACCCGTCTTTAGTTAGAAATTTGTTTGCATGAAAGACAGTTTAGTTTAGTTTAGTTTAGTTTTTACTGATTTATTATCTCTTTATCTGGTTGGGGTAATAATAAAGGATAGGATAAATGGATGCAAAGTGTGACAGTAACAATTATTTCCCTGACAACCTAGCATATCTTAAGTATATGATATCTCAAAGGGGGAAGTTTGGATTCACTGCATAAATGCAGTTCACCAAACTTCCCCCGAATGCACACTGTAACTTCCCCCTTCCCCCAAATATCCACTGTTGAATTAATTTGAAGCGATATAATAAGTACACGAAGTGGGGACTTCGCGCAGCACGAAGTTGGCGAAGCCTTAGCGAATTGACACTGTTAGGGGGTGGGTCAATTTATGCAAATAGTTGTCGTTGTCACGTTGGCCCTCTAGCGGCAGACTGGAGAACTGCAGATGGATTCGCCTCCTTTGAAAGTCACAGCTAATGGTCTAATACATATCTGCCAAGTTTCAGCTTAAACGGATTAAAAGCAAAGAAATGGGAGGGCATTTAATGTTTAGACATGTGGCCCTCTAGCGGGAGACCATTGCACTGATGGTGTCTGAAAGTCTCTCAAAAATCTCAACTTTTGCTCATATTGATACCTACAAATTTTCAACTTGGCAGCTTTAAATCCGACAAAGTTATTAGCATGTCAAAATCGTAACGACGACGACGACAACGACGACGACGACGACAACGACGACGACGACGACGACAACTATTTGCATAAATTGACCCACCCCCTAACAGTGTCAATTCGCTAAGGCTCCGCCAACTTCGTGGCTCGCCCCACAAGTAAGGGCCGGTTATTTGTACGCATATCCCCTAATGCGCTCAGTAAGGTTCAAACAACATATTAATTTGAAAATAAATTATTTGCAAAAAAAAGAACCCAATACTAAATAATTTGACCTCATTAAATAATTTGCACTTTTGCAAACTTATTTGTACAAGTGCACTTTAGCAGATCGTAAGGGTGGTTCTTATTTAACAAACTTATGTTTATCCTCTACCGATCTACGATGGTGTATGATCAAGTGTCAGTCGCTAAAAGTGTCAAAAATCCAATTTAATAAATCTCGACATTTGCGATTTTGGACCATATTCATGGACATTTTAAGTCACTTTATAGACATAAAAAGTTAAACACATGTTACGATTATAGTTAGGAATCACTCCAAACTACATTTTAATCCATAAAATAACATTCTACGATGAATAGAACTGGAAATAATAGTGTTTGAAATATATAAAAAATGTGCACCTTTAAGTGCATTTTGGACTAAGTGCACATGCGTCTTTTCCCAAGTTGTATCCTATTTCACACACTACAGTACAATCTATCCTCTATCCAATGAAAAAAGTTTCAGATCAAACGGCCCAGTAGAACCAAAGTTATTGATGTTTAAAAATAGTCACTTGAAAATTTCAAATGCTCTTGGTCACGTAGTCTAGTGGTTATCAATCACGTTAATGAAACCTAAGTTCGCGGGTACGAAATCCAATATTGACCATTCTTAATTTTTTGCAAAAAAAATTATTTTTATTTTTTCACTAAAATCGCTCTAACTTCGGTTCTGATGGTCCAAATTCAATAAAATTGGTATATTCTTTGCCGTAATTTTTTTTCTATCTTTTGAGAGGGGTTCATTTTTGGCCCCAAAAAAAATGAAAAAAGGGCCAAAATTATGCGACATTTTTCGACCCTTAAAATTCGTAATTTTAATTGTAAATGTTAAGAAAAAAGATACCGGTAGCGGAGTTAATTTTCTATATTTTACAGGTAGTTTTGGCGCAAAAAGCTAAATTATAATAGAGTAGGCCTATCGATTTATTAAGAAAAAAATTTTCTCGTTTCTTTTTTATAAATATAATATTTCACACGATCGTCTGTCGCTCCAGTTGTATAATAGCTACGGCGCTGTAACTAACGCTGTTAAATAGATAATTTAACGTACTATAATTCTGTGTAAACAAATCTCCCGTAAGTTAATTAGTTTTCGAGCTAGACGATATCCCGCTAAGCGAGTTTGAAGCTCGACATTATAATTTTGGCCCTCATTTTTTTAATAACGTCCGTGGAGCAAAACCAATAACATATATGAATTCCCCGTATCGATATTGACCGTATAGAATGTACCTTAACCAACTAAAGTCAAAAATAAAAAATTATTTGATAAAAACTATTTTACATATTCTGGCCCTTTTTGGCCGCTATTGCCGACATATTTTTTATACCCCCATTCGATAGGAACGTACCCCCCAATAATGGTCTTCTACGAGTTTCAAAAAAGAATTAGTGGATTCGTACCCGCGTTGTCGAATTAAACACTTCTAAAATAAAATTTCGAAAAAAGACGGACAAAAACGTACAAATTTACGGCTCTTTTTTCCATCCGAAATTTTAATAATCTTACCCCCATTCGATACGAAGGTAGACCCACTCTTCCTCGTTGCAACCGCGCTACTTTCTTATTTTTTTGGCCTTCCACGTCCTCCGTCAAAAAATCAAGAAAATCGTACCTTTGGAAATAGGTCGAATGGGGGGGGGGGGGGGGGGCACCGTTTTCGCAGAAACTACGCGTCCAGTATGTAGCCTCCGTCCTTTTGGAGGGTCGGCGAATTCACCTCACTCAACGCCGCCCTTACTGAATGTTCCTTAAAAATGTTTCTTCCCACCAAGAACAAGGCCAGTTCGAATAGGCGTTGCGTCATCTGAGTTCTGTGATTGGCTATTGGTAGGGTTGGGTTGATCAATAACGCCCCACAAGACATTATTATAATAATAATAATTGATGGCCTGATTAATACGTTTCACATTCTGACATTACCGGTACCGTTATTGCAGTATTGATGTCTGTCTGTAATGCCTACCGGTACTACAGTTTTACGCCTTACTCTTCTTACAGTCTTAGTTCAGTAGTTTGTTTATTTCTACCGTAGGGCTTACTTCTGTACTTTTTCTAGTACTGTGTGACTGTAGTCAGGTAGTAGGCAGGCATATCCATATACAGTATACAGATATACCAGTACTGCAGTAGGCCCTATACCTCAACAGCTCAAGTTAGTTTACCTACAGGCAGTGCTGTTCAACTAGTTGTAAGTTCAACTAGTTACTGAGTTAAGTTATCATTCATCATTTGATGTTGTTAAGTTGAAGTGGTTTTATTTAACTTGTCACTGCGAATTTAGTTAATTCACAATTTTTTTTTAATAGTTGACTTTCAACTAAATTCTAACTGAATTTCGAAAGCTGAAAGCAGGATCCCTCTGAGCCACAGGACCTAACAAGTTTCAAGTTTAAAATAAGTTTCAAAAAGTTTTCAAAACAATAACAAGTACCGGTAATAACCAACAATGAGGTAGAATAAAACGTCTGTCCTTATCTGATCTGATCTGATCTGACAGCATCTGATCCTATAACCAATCAGGAGAAAGAGATATAATATTTACCTAACTGTCTGTTAGGTAAATAGCCAATAGCTGAATAGGGGATCACGTTTCAGGTTGCCTGTTACGTATCAGTATCATCATATGAAGTAGCAGTACAGGCATACTGGTATGCATCTAAATGCACAAAGGCATGTTATTATATATTAAAAATGCGATATAGGATGAAGGATGGCGGGTATGAAAGTTGTGTGATTGTCCCAGCAAAGATGGTGGATAGTTTCAGATGTAAACAACTTTCGGTAGATATTTAGTCTGTTATGTTGGTGTTGAAACATTAAACTTTTATTAAAAACAATACAGCATTTGCTGCAATATTTTTTTCGTAAATCTTTCTTGTTAATAGTTATCATTATTAATGGTTAAGTTAATTATATTAATTATAATTAATATTATTAATTAAGTACGGTAATGATTCTTATTAATATATTACATTTAAAATATGTATGAAATTTAAGAATTTTATTAATTTTACTATTTATTAAAGAATATGGGAAGGTGGATGGGAATGTGGGAATTTATAAACACTTATTACCTTCCAATTGAAGGAAAAGAGCAGGTTACAGCGGCTGTAATTTCTAACCAAAACAATAAACGACGTTGTTACCTACAAATTGAGGGAAAGGAGCAGGTTACCGAGACAGGGTTTTCTAACCAAAACAATAAACGATTTTGTTACCTACCAATTGAGGGAAAGGAGAATATGTTACCGCGGCGGCTTGTTTACACAGTTACACCCGTCACCTTCTTACTAACCGTCCTACTGACTGATCAATAGATCATCCCCCTCAAAAAATAAAGGACATCGCGCACGCGCATAAAACACTTAATAAAGATAAATTTAATAAAAAATATCGACCAATAAAAAATCGACCGAAAAATGAAATCCTGGTATTCTTCACATGGGCGAAGAATACCAGACTTTCTGCCGTTTTATTTCACTTTGCAGTTACCCCTATGTGAAGAATACCAGGTTTTCACCAAAAACACAGGTTACAGAAGGGCTGAATATAACCAAAACAATAAACGAATTAGTATATGTGCAGGTTATAAGACATAAATAAGCTCTATAATACACTCAATAAAGATAAATTAAAAAAGAATTAAAATCTTCAAATATAAAATTCCAATAAAAGTCGACCGAAAAGTGAAATCCTGGTATTCTTCACATGGGCGGTATTCTTCACATGGACCGACACCAAAATTTGGCACCAGCCGCTAAAAACAAATTTAAAATTTCTAGCTTATTTTATTTGAATTCCTTTTAGTTAGTTTCATTTAGTCTTTTAGTTAGTATCGTTAGTTTCAGAGCGGGAAGTATTATATTGACACCCCCCCCCCCCCCCCCCTGGGTTTAAGGGGAATACCGGGCTGCCGGGGAAACTTCACATGCTGACATAGGCAGAAAGTCCAGTACTCATTTAGCTACCATTTAAGGATGCAAGGCAGAGATGCCTCGCTAAACCCTTCAAAACATTCGTGCCGAAACGAAAACTACCTTGGCCCCATGCCGGGGTTGAACCCACAACCTCCAAGAGATGTGAATTCAATATAACCACTACACCAAGGTGCGCTCTGAACCAAGGTGGAACAAGTGTCAGATACCGTCAGATCAGATCAGATCAGATCAGATAAGGACAGACGTTTTAGCCATCCTAATAACCAACCCATTGCAGCATTGTTAAGCTAACATAGGCCTAGTACTGTAGTACAAATCATACTAGAAAAGTCATGCTTAATACTGTAATAGGCCTATAGTTTGTAGTTTATAGTTTGACTGTTTGAGAGGTGTTTCGAAACGGCAATAACAACCGTTGGCTATGCAGCTATGATTCAGATGGTGGATGGTTGGTTACCTTACTGCTGTACTGCCTTAAAATATTCAAAAATGTTGGTATTTAGTTAGTTTTTTAATCTGTTAATTGAATTTTCAACTATTATTTAACTAAACACCTCAAAATTAGTTGAAATAGTTAGTTAACTTGTAGTTTATATTTTTATTTATTTATTTGGGTTTAGACCCCCTCCCCTATCGGTAGTTAATTTGTCTCCACAAAATTAGTTGAACAGCACTGCCTACAGGCTTCAGTAGTAGGAGTAGCTCTAGCCCTACAACTCGTTTATTACGATTTTTATTCAGTTACGGTACTATATTGTAGGTTGGTTTGGTAGGTAGCCCATTTCATCATTTTGTTAAGATCTTTCATTCATTTCAGCATTAACATAACATCTAACTGATGAACTTGCTATTAATATTTTAACTTATTAATATTATATGCCTAACGCAGTTGAAAATTCTGTGGATAATTATGGCCGAGAATGTGATGAATTATTTTGCTGGGAAGACTACGAGAAGATTCGCAGGTTATTTAACTTGGACTACTTTTATCCTCCAAACTGCAATAATCATTCCCACATAATGCCCAATTGTTTATGCGTTTCTATGAAAAAACGTAAGCGGAGCCGCGCTGACGGGAGCGTCAATGACGGTGTAGACGATTTTCAAGAAACTCATTTGAAGGCCTCGGGATTAAGAGATTCGTCAAAGCAGCAGAAATCGAAGAAAAGACGCGGATCTCAAAAAACATCCATCGCAAAACATATGAAAACTGATTTGGAAGAAGTTTGTGATGATAAATCCGAACAAAACACAAAAAACCGCATCAAACGCGAGTGCGATGTAAGAAATAATACAGGAGCTCAACCTAAAACCGCTACCGGTAATGAAACCGCTACCGGTAGTACAAGCGATTTCGATTCATTTGTTTCCGCGTTTGCCGTCGCCAACAACCCGACTAGCGACGGAACCCAGAAACACAACAAAACCTTCAACACCGGAGTCCAGTTCATATCGCACATCGAGAACCAAGTAGCGACGACGTCGTCGCTAAACCCAGCGGCTGCTTCCTTTAACCTACCGGTACCGGTACCTCCAGCTAAAGTTCGTTCGGCAGTAGTCGGGAAGGTTATTCCTAAAAGTAAAGAACCGCCTTGGGCGCAGCTTAAAAAGCTTCCGGAAGTGGAATCTTCAGTTCCAATCCAACGCATATGGATCCCTACCCGTGACACGTCGAGGCCATCCTTCTACCAGAACAACTCAGTCTACCAGCGGTTCACTGTAATGTCATTCAACGTTCTGTCCCAGGATTGTCTGGAAGACAACCGATACTTGTACACGCACGTAGGCCACCAAGGCCATTTGGACTGGGCCCACCGCAGCGAGAATCTCCTCTCCGAGATCGCGCACCACAACTGCGACATCCTCTGTCTCCAGGAAGTCAACGAGGTCCACTACAATAACTTCTTCTCGCCTCAGCTATCTAATCTTGGTTACTCGGGTTATTATAAGAAACGAAGTGGCAATAAGATGGATGGATGTGCGACTTTCGTTAAGTCCCATTTATTCGAAGTGACAGCCGTAAATAAACTGGGTTACTACGTGTCCGATTACACCGTTCTTGATCGCGATAACGTCGCCTTGATTCTCCTCTTAAAATCCAAATTCCCCGGCCAACAACATTCGGTGCCAACTCATCTACAAGAGGCGCGAATATGCGTCGCCAATACGCATCTCTTGTTCAACCCGAAACGCGGGGACGTCAAGTTAGCTCAGCTAATGTTCGCGTTAGCCGAGATTGAGAAAATGTCCTACAAAGATTCCACCACATGTTTGACGAGTAATTATCATCCGTTAATCTTCTGCGGTGACTTTAATTCCGGAGTCGCGTCCCCCTTGTATCAATTCGTCACAACCGGCTTCTTGGATTACAAGAACCTGAGTAGCTTGGATGTAAGCGGCCAAAGAGAGGAGATGTGGGGCTCGAGACACAGCAATAGGATGGTTACCTACCCGGTAGTCCCTAAACAACTCGACATATCCTGCGATTGTCAATATGAGAGCGAAGTTGCGAAAAGGAAAGAACGTTTAGCGACTAAGATACAAAGGGAAGTTGTTTCTTCAGAGGTCGAGGAATCTAATAAAACGGTAGAGGAATTATCTGAAGCGGTTGAACCGGAACGCGATGGTTACCGGATGATTTATTCCCGCGAGTTGATACTGGAGTTGGAGCAGTCGCCGTTCTCCGCGATTAAGCCACCGGGTCTCGGTGGGTTCCCCCGGGATATACGGGTCTCAGGGACTCCCGGACGCGACGCCAGACGCGAGTCTACCAGCTCCAACTCCTACATGACCATGGAGGAGTACCTCGACGACGAACCCAGGGTTATTAAACACATGTTCAACTTGGTCGCCTCCAATCATCCCCACCGAACTGCGGACACCAACGAGGCGGAAGTCAGCACCCACCATTCGCGGTGTTGCGACAACGTCGATTATATATTTTACTCGGCGTCCCGCGGTGGTGAGGAACTCTCGTTGCGATTGGCCGGTCGTTTAGGGTTGCCCAACGACCGCAGCGTTGCTGATGCCGGCGGGTTACCCAACGGGGCGCACGGCAGTGACCATCTACCAGTTGTGGCTGAGTTTGCAATTGTTGATACGTCCAATAAGGTGTTCTAAGATCCGTCATTGTGGTTGTTGGTACTCGTACTTCGCATGTCATGTTATATTATTATAATTATTATTATTGCTTTGGTTTTTATTATACTTTAAAAAGATGCAATATTATATTACAGACTGCTTCATTTCTACACTTTATTGGGTTCTGAACAGGAGGCTCGGCTACTACTACAACTACGATGGGCATGCTGCATTATATATATATTACATATATTAAGAATGCTGTGGCGGCTTGTCGA
>JAUCBJ010005919.1:0-19546 GCA_032718475.1 Nemertoderma westbladi | reverse complement strand
TCTATAATGTAAACAGCGACAAGTTTACGACGAACGTCAGTATTATTTTTACCCGAAATGACTTCCAGTTTTCGTACCGCCCACGTGTTGCCGTATTTGCCATGGCCACGAATCCGCCAGCGACCCCATATCGGACGAGTCATTGGTTAGCCCGTGTCAATGTAGCGGCAGTTCCCGTCACGTTCACCAGGGGTGTCTGCGAGAATGGATGGGATCCTCGGGTTCTATCAGATGCGAGGTTTGTCAGCACCGGTATCGCACAACGGGCAGGGTGATGCCGCTGCACCGCTGGTCCCGAATGAACCTTAATTACAAGGACCAGTCGACACTCGCATTGACCGCACTCGGCTATGTCCTGGCGACGGTCTGCATCGCGATGTTCGCCCTTGGTCTCCGGGATATCTTACGGATCAGTGCCGACGATCGGTTTCCATGGTTGGAGTTCGCAGGGACCATCGGTTTCCTAGCAACCAGCTGCTACATGGGCTGCATTGGTTGTCGCACCTACTATCGGTGGTGGTTGAGATTGAAGAAGTTAAATACGGTTGTCCTTGTGGAATCGTATCGAAGGGAAGATGATAACAAATATGAAGTTGGTGACGTAATCCAGACAACCACGTTGTTACTAGGGAAATCAGATGCCACAGTAACCCCAGCAATTTAAATAGTCTCCAATGGACGAACTTTTATATTAAATTTAATTGGAGCTTCAATTGTATTTAACTAACTATATTACAAATATTACATTTGTAAAATCTTGGATATCAGTAATGCAGTAAAGTTCTCGAATATTTGTTGATATTTAAATATTCCAAATTAAGACACCGTTAGTAGTAACAGCGAGTTGTTATGTAGCTCATTATTACTTTAATGGAAAACATCATATTACAGTATTACTTAACATAATACAGTATTGCTACATCTATAGCAAAATGTAGAATTGACAGCTCTGGTCAATTAACTTTTAAACTGAATCTCAAACTTGGCATTGCTCTATGGTTATCGAGACAACATCCGCTATCTAATTTTTATATTATAAATACAATACTACTACAGTATAGCTAACATCAACTAGCAGACTGTACGGGTACAGGAAGTACTGTAGAAACGCTAATATTTGCTGCTAATTAAATTATAATTATATATATTATTATATTATCATTATAATTTAATTAAGCAGCCTCAGCGTGGTCCAGTGGTGACATTCCCGGGCTTCCAATCAGGAGGCACTGGTTCGATCCCTAGACGGAGCAGCACTGTTTGGGCACAGTCAGTCAGTGCTTTAGTGCAGCCTACCCAACCCTGTGTTTCATACTTAACTGGTCGATGGTCTAACTACTGTAACTAATTGAGAAATAACTCTCAAACATATGAAAAAGGATACGACATGATAGAAGCAATTTTATCCCCCTTCACTGTTGGTGAATAAGGATCGACGATTTTAAGAGAATCCGAAGCTTCTGGTTCAAACCCTTCTTCTAAATATTGTTTCTCCAATCGCGCCACGTTGTCTTCTATTTGAACTAAAATATGCCAACAATAGGGAATCTTAGTTACAAACAATTAAAAAGTTATGCAAAATTTATTAGGTGACATATAATTGCGTTTTGTTATTAGTCTGTGAAATTAGACTTATAAAGAAACATTCTAGAACGAATTTGTATACATACCCCGTCTATCCCGGGCTATATTCATCGGCTTTGTGGGTTTCTTTCCTCCTCTAAGTAAATGAGAGGAACCGGCCGCCGTCCTTCCGCCGCCTTTACGTAACGGAGTCACGGACTTAGAGGGAGCTTTACCACTGGGTTTGTACGTCCCCTCCCAAGCCTTAATCTTTGCCTCTAAAGTCTTGAAGGAATAAATAATGAGATTCCTTAAGGGATTGTTGTTATAGTATGAAAGTAATTCGGACGTTATGCCAAGGATTTCCACCCGGAACTATACTCCCAGAGGAAACTGCAGTACTCATTTAGCTATCATTTAAGGATGCAAGGCAGAGATGCGCCCTTAAGAAACCTAGCTAAATAATCCGTGCCTAAACGTAAAACACCCAGATCCCCATTTCGGAGAGAGGAATTAACTACTACACCTAGACACATGGGACTTACAATTCAACAAGAATAAAAGTTGCTTAAAATATGAGTGCTTCTTAAACTGTTTACCTGAGTCCCTTTGGGTGTAATAGGTCTGTCGTCCAATCCAGGGGGGTCGACTTTCAGAGCAGTTGGTGCCGGGACCGCAGACACAATGACGTCATCATCTTCGTCGTAGCTCTCGGGTTTATGTACAACTGTTCCGAGACCTTCTCTACCGACGAGGTACGTGGAAGGGTCAAAGTCTGTGTGTAATTGAATATCCATTGGGACTGGTCTCCGAGACTAAAACAAAATGTTATGGGACCATAAACTACTAAAGATATTATTTATTTTTATGTTATGTCATTAGTAGAAAAAACAACCAATCTACTGTACAACGGGGCGGTGGGTATTATACAGTAATAACTAAATTGGTTGTGGCCTCCAAAAAAGGCACCAATTCCAATACGCTATGCCCCGTAACATCGTGTCTTTATTCAGGTACATGCCCCCCCCCCCCTCCCCAGAATTTTTAAACAAATCTTAACAATAATAATAAAAAATACTTATTTAGCGCCTTATAAACTATGTTATAGGCGATTAAAAAACATATAAGGGTGCAGCCGAGGTTTGAACATGCTGTAGCTTTTTTAATAACTTGGCAGCCAATCCGTAGTATAGCGAATTGTTGTGTATGAAACCAACGTTACTAAGCTGCTTCTGTTAAGATATCATCTTATTTTTTAAAGGTTACGGATATGACAAGTAATAAATAAATATGCTTCCTTTACAACTCTCGATATCTTCTTGTCCATCATAAAGTAATTGTCCACTATAATATACAACCAATGTTTCTCGCTGATTGTCAATACCGGACAATATCGAATCCAATTGCAATCCAATTAATTATATTGCATGAAATATGAAACAGAGATAGTTTACCTCCCTCCTCTTCTCTTTCAATCGTAAGTGTTTCTGTTTCAGTTATTCTACCACCTAGTAGAGATTTGATGGTACCAATTGGAAGCTGGTCGTTAAACGATTCCAAATATGGAAAAAACATTATAAATTGATTAGAAATTAGCTGAGATATGGTATGTGTGGTCTAAGATTGCATGTATTTATGTATTTGCTTCCAATGCAAGCCATTTATTATATTAATAACCAATCATATTGCGGAACCATATTCTGGAACATTTTATTTTCATAGTTACAGTAAATAGTAATTGCATCGTTGCTCAGCTACTACACTCTCAATAACATGTTCCAGAATGTTGATTATAACTTATTATATCTAAAAGATGGCTTCCTGGGGATCCAAAATGATGTAACAACATTAGTACGAAAATATCTCAGCTATTTTCATCAGAAATTTAAAAAATTACAAAGTCTGCATATTATATAAAATTACGAACGAAAAGTAAACACCTGGTATTATTTACATCATGGTGGACTCCATGGGTTGAAAAAAGCTTAGTTAATCCAAGCGGGGTTCCAACCTACAACCAATAGATTTTAGGACCGGCGCTCAAACACCTGAGCTACCCAGCCTTCCACATTACCGTAGATTATACATATTATAATAGGCCTACCTAGAGGTTTACTTACAGATATTGTTCCCTCCCGTAAATCCTGTATATCTTGGCGTTGCTCTCTAGTCTTAAAGTAATTGTGTCTCGTCGCGGCAGTAAGTGTCGCAGCCTCCATATCGGCCTTGTGTTGTTTCCGTTTCTCCAACCTCTGTTTTGGGGTCAGTTTGGCCCAAACTTGCGGAGAAATACCTATATATTGAAATTATTACGGAACGAAATATCCTAAACAACCGTTCTTTCCAAAATCTTTTTCAATGTTTCACATTTAAACACCACTTATTCCTACAAATTACCGGTACTATTGTTTGTTTTTTGTTAAATAATTTTACAGCTTGAAAAAGTCCACCCAGAGAAAAACCGAAATTTCGCTTAAAAATTACCCCTTTAGTCCCCGGTATACTCTCAATGAATAGTGAAAAGGGATTAAAAAAAAGTATGGAAAATTTTTAATTTGAGAAAATAATCTGTAAAAAAAATATAAATCTATTTCTTAAAGACATATAAAGTTACAGCTATTTATTAGTCAGGAAATAAAATAAGCTTTATTTCCCGCTAGCCCCGATATATCTTATTTACAGAGCGATCTCATTGAGCTAGGACAATAAGCAAGATCGAGATTAAAAGTATTTATTTACTGTAAAATATTAAATTTCATTGTTAAATATAACGATATTTTAATATATCAATGTAAGTTTATCATTCAAAACATTATGATTAGAGCTTAACACCGAACTTTAGCCTAAACTGAGCGTATATTTCTGCAAAGTAAATAAGGTTACCCATAACACCCACTGAAATCTACGTGGATTGCAGTCTCTTACGTACAAAATCGAAATACTGAATGAAGTTACTGTACCTCCCGCCGGTTCTTGTAACACTATAAACATCCGATATCTTCGATTGATGTTCGATAGAAGATGGAAACAAACGTGGCCTCTAATTACATCAAAAATGTCCCCGAACAAACGGATTACAATATAAATCCACAGAGCAAAAAATCCACATAAAAAAAAAGTTAAACATAACGCAATATCAATAAATATTTGTACATAAAATCAGTATTCGGTTGATTAAATTTTTTCAAGATTACCCAACCATGCCATTTTTTATTGGGTCCTAAAACTGGTGCAATATTGCGTTCCATAATTTTTACTTCCTCTTCAAACAAGATAAGAGTTTAGTCTTATTTTATGTAACAGTAACCGTTTTAGTGGAGCGGAGTGGAGGCTTTAGTAAAATTATCACATAGAAATATAAATTCACTGACCTGGTGGAATGTCGGTTTTCGGAGCAGGAAGACTTTCGGTGGGTCGAATGTCGTCTCCGTTGGAAGTCGTCTGAAGTTGTAATTCTTCTAATTTCGTCTTTAATGTCCTTAAATATTAAACGAGTTAATGTAAAACAAGAGACGGAAGACGACCGACAGTATAGAACAGATTAAAGGAGATATTCGGAATAGGTTGGCTATTACTGCACATTGAGCTGCTATTATAGCTTAATAAAATTTGTGCCTCCACCATGCAATCTACTGTACAATTAGCTTGCTGTGATGCTGCGTGCATTGCGAATGCAATGCCGGTGTAGGAGACAACAGGTACTACCGGCATCAGGTAATACGGCAGTACTGAGTGCCTAGGCACCAGGTACTATGGTAGCATCTTTTGGAGATATGATTAGCTCTAGCTGCCTGTTACACCCGCCTATCGACAAAATTGCGTCGCCAGAACTCCGCCTTACCCCCCGTGACTTTCGTGAAATGATCAGCATTTTCAAGGAGAGTGTACTTTAAGAGTCGTGTTTTAAAAAAACATGGGGTCTCCACCTTGTTTATTTTCTCCATGAGCCTGCCTGCCTACTAGGATCGGCATGCTGCATTGTAGCTGCATTTTTAAGAAAGCTGTGCCCGCTTGTCGACAAAATTTCGCCGCTACAACTCCCTATCACCCATGACATTTGCTAGATCATCTGCATCTTCAAGGCCAGTACCCTTAAAGATGCGTATCAATAAAGTCATGGGCTGTTCACCATGTTCATTCACTCCATGAGGATGCCAAAGTACAAGATTATGCACTGGCTGGACCTCACGGCGAAAGCAATGTCTTGCAAAGCGGAGGCGTCTTTGTTCTAGTGTCAAGCTTGGGGGAACCAATGAGACACCTCCAATGTTATATAGTGTCTGGTTGGAGATGTGTGCATTGTACTTGACACAATGAACCCGGCGTAGCATTCTTGTGAATGTGCATCCAGAGATTTGGTGTCCTCGGCAGTTAGAGCCCAGCATGGACTCCCATAGAGGAGTACTGGAACTACTGCCTGCCTGCCAAAGATTGTGCACAGGCTGGCCTTTACGGCGAAAATAATACCCTGCGCAGTAACACACCAGCGACTTGGTCTAGTGGTATCATTCTGGACATCCATTAGGAGACCTAGGTTTGATCCCCACTCAGAGCAGTACTGGTTGATAGTAAGGATCTTTGTTTGTTAAACCTCGCGTCACCCGCCCCACCCACACAGCTGCAGCTTCAACTGACCCATTACTCACGATGTATCCCGTATTTCAGTTCGCTCCCTTTGCAGGACACTTTCCGACCAAACTGGCTCCGATAAACGAACTCCATGCGCCTGGCGATCTTGCATCCCTTCCAAGTGTTTCTTCACAAATTCGTCCTCTAAGATTTTATTACCATCGGGTCGGTGCTTAGGATTTTTTGATAACATCCTGAAAAGTAAAAAGAAAGTTTAGTTAAATAATGGTTTGAAACAGATTTCATAAAAATGAAATTCAATACTGTCAATATGTAAGTCAATATTTAAAAATAAAATAAATCAACTTATAAAGCCATGGCCGGATATGATAGTATGTCAAATCTGAAAAGGGTTTAAAAGCGGCAACTCTTACTTAGATATCACCCTCTCGTCTGTCCGGGTGTCTTACAGTCAGTCAAATCAGTTTTGAGCACATCATCAACCTAAAGTCTTGGCTACGGGGGATTTCCTGTCCAATAATTCAATTTTCTATGTAAATTTTTCACGTTATACGGAATCGTGTATGTCTATCTGTATATCGGTTAGTCTGTGCTATAATATATATAACTACTGTTTGTTGGACATACAATCATACAGTTTGGATGTTGTCAAAGGGAAACTGACATCGGAAATGAAATCATCGTAAAGGAAAACTCGAACTGGGTAACTTTAGCAAGATGTTGGGCTCTCATATTGATAGACATACTTACATATTGACAGACAGTAAGACAGACAGTAATTTTTATCTTGGACTGACATTTTTTCATTTTCAAATCTACACATCGCAATTTTTCAACTAATTTTTACGTTTTTTGGAACAAAAAAAATAAAAGCTTGTTGTGTCTATAATAAAATTCAAGCAGCATTTGTTGTTTTGCATTTCTTCTCCAACTTGTTTTACGATAAAAACAAAACCGTTTCTTAAAAATTTGAATATTATTTCACGTCTTTCGCGTTCTAACCATTTAAATAATCTTTCAATATCTTTACAATATCGCGATGGTATTGAAGGTAGTTTGCCTTCCACAATCTTGTACATGACGCCCATAAGAGACTGACCCTCAAACGCGTGTTTCAGAGTGCACATCTCGTAGAGAATACACCCGACCGACCACATATCAGACTTGTCGTCGTATCCCTCGTGTTTCAGCACTTCGGGACTCATATAGTACGGCGTACCGGTAAACGTTGAAGCCATGTCCATAGTTCCCATCAACACGCGAGATATACCAAAGTCGCCCAGTTTGATCGTGCCGCTCTTTATGAATATATTCCTGGAAAATAAATCAAATAGCAATTGTAATAGTTTTGCATAAATATTAAAGTCAAATTAATTACTTAGTAAACGCCAATCATTGTGTAACAACAACCCATCAAAGATAGCTCTGTCCCATTGTGATTTCGGTGTTCGGGCCCGGCCAGCACTTGATAAAGTTGTCGAACTATCCTTCTACCAAATTTCGTAGCATTTTATTAAAATTTGATAAAATTAGGGCCGACCTGCTAAAACTGGTTGTTGTTGTAATAAGGTATATAGAAATCTAGTGTAGTATGTAGGGACGGTGTATATAATATACAATTATTCCCCAAGGTCAAAGAAAGTTAGATCAAGAAGAAACCAAGAAAGACCCAAATTACAACAGCTACCGATCAATATCACTATAGTGATTTTATGGCAGATACTGTTTTAAGTAGCTAGTAAATATTTTTATTTAATGTTAGATTTTTGTAATTGCCAGTTTTTAGATGGACACATTGATCAATGCGATCTGGTACACTAGGTAGCCTTGCCAATGATAATGATTTACACATTGAACGCTAAACCCATTATCAACATCGTACTCTACAACTGTTCTAGAATATGATCTATTTATAAAACCTAGAGAGATACACATATTTATATTCTGAGTGATGTAAACAACAAACAGATAGGAGTTCATAAATAATGTCTCACCATATCGCACCTACATTACTCAATTTTTATGGATTAAATTAAAATCATAATTTCGCGTTTAAAAATTTTCTTCAACAATAATGGAGGATATTCGGGGTAATGTGAATGAAATGAAGGCCAAGTTGCGAAAAATCAACAACACAATGGTGGAGTTGAGGAACACAAGCAAAGGGCAGGTATGTAAACTTATTAACCAGTGTTAGGTTACATTAGGTTCTAGGTTACATAGAGTTAGGAAGCATAAAGTTACATAAAATTATGTAGTATAAAGTTACATAGGGCAGCTAGTTAGGTTACATAAAGTAATTAAACTATTGAGCGATATATTTTTGTACAGGGAAACGCTACCGGTATACAACAAAAAAATATCTCAAAATTTGTTGCAACGTTTGAGAATACAATTCAAAAAGAAGCCGATAAACAAAAGGCAACGGGAGAAAAACAGGAGCGTGAGGTCCCGGACGAGATGTCGAGGTAAAAGTACCGTAAACGACGTTGTTGTTATTAATAATAAAGTTTATCATTGTTAGTAAAGGTACTTTTTTCAAAAGTGCGCCAAGACCAAGGTGTACGCCAAAACCCACTGTTAAAAACAGTAGTTTTAGTTTAGCTTTTTTAATTTGGAATGTGAACGACAGAAAGTAAATGGGATTTATGGAGTTTGTTGCTGATTAATATGTAACAAGATATAATACTATTTCGTAACATATAATAATTGTTGATTAATATGTAACAAGATATAATACTATTTCGTAACATATAATAATTACCATCACAGAGTACTGAAAACAAAATTGGAGACGAAGGCGGTAATGGATAGCAGTGGGGAATACCCGATCATCAAAAACGGAAATAGCGTTAATTTGGAAGACAAGGCAGGTTTAATATAATGTAATGAGTTATATAAGGATTATGTAAGTTATGTATATATGTATGTATGTATGTATTATGTAAATATGTAAATTATTATTCTAAGTAAGCCGAAATAATAATGAATTGTGCGAAAGGTTGTCTTGTAACTAAATTTTACGACCAAATTCTCGACGATTTGTAATGGGATATAAACAACTAGTCCTCCTTAACTAGGCTGGTATTTTGAGGCATTTCACCAACACCTGTCAAACCTTAATCTGAAACAAAATATTAACCCTAAACGGAACTAAAACCTAGATAAAGGTTACCTTGAATCTTAACTCCTGACCACTATATATTTTTAAAAAACGGTTTCTACATTATCAAACAAAAGCTCCCAAGATAGATAGATTTATTTATACATTATGTAAAAACAATAACAAATACAACAAACAAACCCTGTGAATTTTCTACTACTTCTAATAATTATAAATTATAATAATCAGTCTTTATATTATGTAATAACCTAAAATAGTTTGATACAAGATTAATTATTGTCAACACTCAAAAAAAAAAATTTCCTACAACCCACAGTAGTGCCTAGGTTTAATGTTCTCTTCTGGGGTTTACTTTCAGTCGCCTGTAAAATTGTGTTTTGTTTTCCAAAGGTGCGACTTCAGGATGAGCAAATAGAGGAGTTGGTGGCTGAAGTAGAACAATTACAGCAACAGAAGGGGAGAACCATGAGGGAATGCGAACGTCTACAGAGCGTAAATAACGCAGAGATCGAATCGAGGTGAGTTGTTGATCCAAAAACGCTGATAACATTAATAATTCAAGGGCGTATTAGAAATTATTTGATTAATAATAAAATTCTATTATTTTAGGGAGATAGAAATCGACGCCCTAAAGGCTGCCCACTCGAAAACTGTGAAACAATTCGAACTTGAAATCGATGCAAGTAACGAGGAACGTAAGAAGTTACTCAGAAGTAAACACCAGGTAAGTTAGAACTCTATGGAAGTAAATAGGAACGCAAGAAGTTACTCAGAAGTAAACACCAGGTAAGTTAGAACTCTATGGAAGTAAACAGGAACGCAAGAAGTTACTCAGAAGTAAACACCAGGTAAGTTAGAACTCTATGGAAGTAAATAGGAACGCAAGAAGTTACTCAGAAGTAAACACCAGGTAAGTTAGAACTCTATGGAAGTAAATAGGAACGTAAGAAGTTAATCAGAAGTAAACACCAGGTAAGTTAGAACTCTATGGAAGTAAACAGGAACGCAAGAAGTTACTCAGAAGTAAACACCGGGTAAGTTAGAACTCTATGGAAGGAAACAGGAACGCAAGAAGTTACTCAGAAGTAAACACCAGGTAAGTTAGAACTCTATGGAAGTAAACAGGAACGCAAGAAGTTACTCAGAAGTAAATAGGAACGCAAGAAGTTACTTAGAAGTAAATAGGAACGCAAGAAGTTACTCAGAAGTAAACACCAGGTAAGTTAGAACTCTATGGAAGGAAACAGGAACGCAAGAAGTTACTCAGAAGTAAACACCAGGTAAGTTAGAACTCTATGGAAGTAAATAGGAACGTAAGAAGTTACTTAGAAGTAAATAGGAACGCAAGAAGTTACTCAGAAGTAAACACCAGGTAAGAATGGTAGGTATCACATTTAAGAAAGGTGAAGCTACAATAAAGCTTAAGAGATAAGGCCGCAACAAAACTGTCTGCCCACCCGTTAAAAACGGGTGGGAAGTCTGCCTGCGTCTGCCGCAGAAAAACGAGTTAGGCCTATGGATATTTGGTGCCAACAAATTTGCACATCGTCAATAACATTATACAACACAATACAAACAAGATTGACAAATTACATTTTTTATTTCTGGAACTAAAAATGCAGCTGCAAAGCCAAATCGAGGACATGGAAACGCAGGATCCAGCTGATTTTGAACAACTCAAACAAATGAAGTTGATGTATTTACGTACAAAAGCATTACTAGAAGATTCGCAGACTAGTGTGAAATATCTGCAGGAAAAAAGTAATAGTAACAAAGTGAAACAACTTAAAAATCAGGTACGATAATGTGGCTAATGAATATTCTCTAATGCCTAATAACGGAGGTAATATTGTTCCTTAAATGCAGCTGGTCTACTGCAGCTGGTCTGTTCTATTGCAGCTGGTCTATTCTATTGCAGCTGGTCTACTGCAGCTGGTCTACTGCAGCTGGTCTGTTCTATTGCAGCTGGTCTACTGCAGCTGGTCTATTCTATTGCAGCTGGTCTACTGCAGCTGGTCTACTGCAGCTGGTCTGTTCTATTGCAGCTGGTCTACTGCAGCTGGTCTATTCTATTGCAGCTGGTCTACTGCAGCTGGTCTGTTCTATTGCAGCTGGTCTACTGCAGCTGGTCTATTTATTGCAGTTGGTCTACTGCAGCAAGTCTTCCCCCAAATGTGCATTACTGCAATTGGAACTACTACCAAAAGTGGGGGCCATGTGAACTATACCAGAATTTCTGCTGTAGTATAACACCACGTGAAGAATACCAGGTTTTCACTAAAACCCAGGTTATAGAGGGCTGAATCTAACCAAAACAATAAACGAATTAGTATCTGTACAGGTTGTAAGATAGCAATAAGCAATATAAAACACTTGATAAGGAAAAAATAAAAAAAATATATTCTTTACATATAAAATTCCCATAAAATTTCGACCGAACAGTTAAAACATGGTATTCTTCACATCATCGCATGTGCGAAAAGTTGGTGATGACAGCAAACACAACAGCTATTATAACACCATCCGTTAATAAGTAATGAAATCTTGAGAAATTAATAATTGTTTGTACGTGAAGAGGATACAGAAGCAGATGTGATCAGTAATTTGAAACGGAAATAAAAATTACAAACTACATTAGCTCTAATACAATCCACAGATTGATGACACATCCCACATTGTTGATTCTCTGAAGAAGCAGAAAATTGGGTTAGAAGAAGAAATGTGCGCCTTGAAATTAGATGTAGAACAACTAAATAAAACATCTACAGAAGATAAAACCAAAATTAAGGTAAATAAGTCATATCTTTATGTCACACTATTAATTAGATCGAAAGAAAATTGGATCGGAATAAACCCCTATATACTTCTGCAATTTGAGTAAATACGATGTTCGTGTATGACCGATCATATCTCCTATAACATTCACAGAAATATATAATATATCCTCGGTTGTGATTTAATTAAGTAAATTGTGATAACATAATCAGAAATTAGTAATAAATATAATTAATTATTTATACTAGGAACTACAACAGGAGATAGACGATAATAAAACCAAGTTAGTCGAGGACAGTGAAGATATTGCAGAACTTCTCAACAAACAGAAAAACTTCATAGAAAGTTTATCCTCGGAGAGACAAAACTATACAGAAACATCGATAGAGCTGGAAAGAGCTAAAGTGAGTTTAAACAGAAACCCATTCAAATATACAATGTAAATAGGACAATATGATAATGCTCTCCATAGCGAAAAATATCAACCGGCCCTATTTGGGTTCGAACCCGGTACCTATGTTTCAAACTTCTGGTTATCACCAGACCGGATGAATATTTCGTTATGGAGTGGGAGATCATATTAAGGCCATACAATCACTCAAAGTAGAAACCCATTCAAATGTTTCTTATATTTATAGAAAATATTAATCTACTATGAGAAACAGTGCAATTTGTCAACGAAAAGCAGTATGTGGTCTGAATGGATGTAAAAAATTTAATGTAAGTTTCATCAGCCAGTCAGAACCCATACGTCCAGTTTGTTATTGACAATATGGCCGCTAGGTGCGTGACATTTCCGTTATTAATCTGTGTTCTGGACGATATGTACCTGGAAAATGTCACAGAGGGGAAGTATTGCCAGGTTTCTGGAGAATCCATCACCCCCAGACATACCCTGAAAATATGGCACCTGTCATTCGACGAAAAGGATCATCTCTGCCAGGCCATGTACTGTACGATTCCTGCTGTCAGGTGAATCTTCTCAATGGGATGTGCGTATTTGTAAATTGTAGCTTCATCCTCTATTTGCGTGGCAGGCCATTGGTGGATGAAGTTCTGGCAAGTCGACACCGCCCATATCCGCTCACATAGCATTAGGTTAGGCGTTGTATGGGTTGCACTAGTGTACTAGTAGGCAGGCTGGGCTTGCTCTGTCGAAGGAATCCCCTGCTGTATGCCAGCAACATACGTCATTGTGTTGCTATGCAACGCAACCACTCAACCAGAATAGTTGTATATCAAGTATTACTTGATATATCAATATTGGTACAATATTATTATTACAAGTAAATCAATATTGGTTTCACTGACAATTGTTATACCGAACATCATTAAATGTGTATCATTTACTTTTCTTTCATTTGACTGCCCAGTTCTCGGTTCAGTTCCCCACATTTTCGGTACTACGACTGACGTGCCAACTGCCAAGCAATTAATATAATTCACAACCCTCCAATCACCCAACGGCCCCCAGTCCTTCTAACCAATATGAAAGCGCCGCTGCCAGTTGGCAAAAATAACATAATTCACTTCTAATGTTTGAATTGTTATTGTAATCACAACCACCATATCAGTATTCTTTCATATTAATATTCGCAATTGAAATACTGATTTAATAACAATAGGAATACTACTAATAATAAAATAAATAGTTCATTTAGTTCAGAGAGTCGTTGATTATTTTGACCCAAAAAACAACTACTTTGCTGAAAAATCGTATAGGTTTACATAAAACAATATGATGTACCTATTTATTCGATGCCGCTTAACTTACTCGATGATTATTTAAACTATTAAACCTACTACAGGATTACAAAATAAACTCAAATTTCCCGCCAAATTCGTGGCAACAAGTATTAGGGTTATCACCCAGCATGCGGCTATAAAAGATCACGCACTCGAAATTAGGAGAACTTTTCAATTATCTCTCATGCTTCGAATGGTTATGACATTCTAATTAAAGAAATCCTACTAATACGGAACATATTTTAACATCGAAGAAACATATTTCCCTTTACATTAGTTTTGAGGTTACAGTAGTTATTGTTAGTAATTGGCGGGTAATTTGAACCTATTTTATAGACTATAATAGGAAATGCTGATAAAATTATACACCGTAATAACAATATGACTAGAACAAGTTTAACTCTGATAGGGATTATAGTTCTGACCCTAATCCCAAGTAATTTATCATCCAACATCCTAATATGGCTACCGGGTATATCAACAGTTGGACGTAGTCAGTATCTACTGGCGCATGAAATGGGTAATGCATTAGCAGCCCGAGGTCACAATGTTGGTATGATTGTGGGACACGCTCTCAAAATAATAGATGATGCGAATTATACGCTTTATAAATACGGCGGTAATGATACTACGGAAACCAACTTAAACAGAAGAACTGATGAGATAATGACATCAATAATTAGTGATATAGTTCAGGAAAAATCGGTCATAGAGATTATGTTAGCTGGTGCATTCAAGGATTTAATGGATATTAATTCAGATATGTGCCGTCTCATCTTAACTGATGATGTCATGTTTGACAAACTGAAACAAGTACCTTGGGATATGACTGTGATCAACATTGGCCCAATCGGTTGTGGCCATTTGGTGGCACAGAAGTTGGGAATTCGTTACATTAACTTTATGCCTGGAACTCAGCTCCCGATGGAACCCGCGCTATTCTATCACATCACTAATGTTCCTTCACCTTTATCCTACGTTCCTGTACCGATAACAGGGTTTACCGATAATATGAGTTTCATACAAAGATTCGTGAATGTCTTGGCCTACACTGCTGGAAGCATCTTCAGGGATTATGTGTTTCTATCACGCGCTGAAACCATCAAACAAGAACTCAACATTCAACCAAATGTACGTATGTTTGATACTTATGCCCAGGCAGAGTTCACATTTATTTATTCAAATGTGATCTTCGAATATCCCAGACCGTCAATGCCAAATGTAGCATATATAGGAGGATTTAAATTGAGTAAACCCAAACCCTTACCCGATAGTATTATGGAAATTATAGACTCCTCTAAAGAGCATGGAATTATTGTGTTTTCTGTAGGATCTGTTGTGAAATCGTTGCCTAAAGAATTTATAAGGGAGTTGATGCTTGGATTTGCTAAGGTGAAACAGCAAGTTTTTAGTCGTGCAATCAAGGGATTCGACAGGAAAGATTTACCAAGTAATGTTCACTTTCTTGATTGGCTGCCACAACACGATTTAATAGGTCATCCAGCGACAAGATTGTTTGTTACACACGGCGGTCTCAGCAGTCTCTACGAGGGAATTTATAACGGGGTTCCGATTCTCTGTTTGCCAATTGGGGGTGACTCTGAATTTAATTTGGTTCATTTAGAACGAAGGGGAATGGCCGGTGTGGTAAAGCACATGAAAACGTTGACCGGAGAACAATTCTACGACAAAATCCAAATGCTCCTTATGAATGAATCGTATTCCAAAAATGCTCAATATTGGTCGAAACTGATGAAATCTACACCCGTTCCTCCAATAGAAACATTTACGTTTTGGACAGAACACGTAATCCAGCATGGCTCACAACATCTTCGATCTGCTGCTCACAATCTGAATTTCTTCCAATATTTTCTCATTGATGTGTTGCTGTTTGTACTTATTGGAGTTGTAATATTCACTACATTACTTCTGTTCTGTTGTAGATTCTGTCGAAACAAGTTCCGCAAAAGAAACGAAGTAATTAAGAAAATACAATAAAAAAAACTGCACGATAAACATCCCGAACTCTACATTAAAAGGACTATAAAACTGATCAACTGCACGCTCTGTGTCAACACATTGCTGTTGAACGTACTGTTGAGGATTCTGTCAAAACAAGTTCCATAAAAGAATCGAAGTGAATAAGAAAATATAATAAAAAAAACTGCAAGATGAACATCCCAAACATTATAGGGAATATGAAACTGATCCACTGCAAGCTCTGTGTCAACACATGTTGGGTTTCGGAATGACTCAAATGGTCATTGATAAGATTAGAAGACTTTGTCAGAGTATTAATTTAAAATTTGTAAATGTAATTAAATTTTTGATTAGCTAGGAACAATTGAGTAAATGTAAAATACTGGTTGAGGGTATGTTTTTTTTTGTGAAAATAAACAAAGTAGAGTTATTGGTGAATGTGAAACACGAAACATCCGAAGCAATCTGAGGGCTCCTCTCTCTGGGGTGTTACCAATAAGGCACGAAGGGTTGCCGAAGGGACACCCAAGTTCCATCATCTCTTCCCAACCCTTTTCTTTACACCCCATGAATTATTTCTAAGAACACTCAATAATTACAGAAAAATATAGTTCAAGTTATAGTTAGAGTGGGAAGCAAATGGTTAAAACTGCAACTGCCTTTATTGGTTGTTCGTTAAACTGACCCGGAAGCTAGATTTGTATCATTGATTAAAGACGGATATTTATTATCCAATCAAATACATTTCTAACATTTCACATGTGGTTTAGATAATGAGAAAACTTACAATGTTATGAATTTTTTTACATGAATTATTAATTTGCCAAGTAATGTTCACTTTCTTGATTGGCTGCCACAACACGATTTAATAGGTCATCCAGCGACAAGATTGTTTGTTACACACGGCGGTCTCAGCAGTCTCTACGAGGGAATTTATAATGGCGTTCCGATACTTAGTTTTCTGATTGGTCCTGATGCTGAATATAATTTGGTTCATTTAGAACGAAGGGGTATGGCCAGTGTGATAAACCACATGAAGACGTTGACTGGTGAAAGATTCTATGATGAAATACAAATGATCCTTATGAATGGCTCATATTTGACAAATGTTCAATATTGGTCGAAAGTGATGAAACTACAATACCAAGACCGAATTAATGACTTTTAATGTTAATGGAAACTTGACCACACCACAATTGATAATAATTCGATATGGAATGTTGACAGCTTGCAGTACCTTGGGTCATGGATAGAGAGCAGCGAAAATACATAGAAGTTGGAAAGTAAAGGCATGGCTGGCCTTATAACAAGTGGATACCATCTGCAACTCAGACCTCAACGATCACATGAAGACCAAGTTCTTTCGAGACACAGAGGCAAGTGGACTTTTATATGGGGGTGAGACCTGGACACTGACAAAATCACTTGAACAACGAATTTATGGTTGCTGAAACAAGACTACTAAGGTCAGCATAAACATCAGTTGGAGCACAAATGACAAACGCCGAGCTTTAAGGTACAATACCACATGTATCAACCAATCGGTGAATGCAGCTTACGATTTAGTTGGCACTGCTGGAGAAGTAAACATGTGGTCATACCCGATCTACTTTTCGGACATCCAACACATGGAAAGCACCCTGCTTCAACCGGCTATAATCTCAGGGATAATGACTGGAGAAAGGGTCTAATGCCACGGTTAACAAACACAGTTTCTATTTATATGGCCATTTCATCCTCACGGACGTCTTCAGTAAATAAAGTAAAATAAATGATACAACAATAAAACACAATTTATAAACCTAAACCATAATATTAAATTAAACGTATGGTACAACTAATTATTATGTCACCAAATTCCGATATATATATAAATTCCGATAATGGCATAATAATTAGTTGTACCATACGTTTAATTTATTATTATGGTTTAGGTTTATAAATTGTGTTTTATTGTTGTATCATTTATTTTAATTTATTTACTGAAGACGTCCGTGAGGATGAAATGGCCATATAAATAGAAACTGTTTTCGTTAACCGTGGCATTAGACCCTTTCTCCAGTCATTATCCCTGAAGTTATAACTATGGATACACCACGAACGGCATCATTTCGATATCTTTCCCATTTAAATATAGATCAACCGGCTATGGCATATAAAGACTAACTTGAAATGGATACTGGACTAGGGAGAAAGGAAATTGCGACACCATGGAGAATAGGAAGCCACAGAGGACCTCATTTCCACTGTTACAGCTCGTTAGACCTAGTAGTAGTATAATGTATTATGGTAGTAATATAATTGTGTACTGCTGGAGAAGACACAATGTGCCAATGTAGGATTGGATACTCCATTGTTGGTTCACTTGATGGGGGCCAAAGGGGTTAGATTATCTTATTATATTATATATATGAACCTGTCTTTAGACTGGGTAGTTTTTGTCTAAAGCTGAGGCCGGCAAAAACACGATGGATATATTTACCTATATCACTCACTATATATGTCACTATATCACTCACTATGTATGTTCACCAAATGGCTTGAAACCACTTGCATGCATTGTAAAATTGTAAACGCAAGTATTTATCAATTGTTGTCTAGTTGTTGAATAAAAAAGTTGGGAACGATTCGAAGTGCGATATTCGAAATATTTGCATATTTTCAACATTATTGAACGCGAAATTAAATACCCACAACTCCCTTGCTTGAAATGTTTTTCAGGTGATTGATATTTAGCAATTATTATGAGGTTACTTACTACTGAAATCTGACAGAATGCCAAACGTATTATTATAGTTCTATCTCTATTCAGCCAGTTAGTGTAATGTCAAGCAGTACATCATTTATATATCGTATGTATCTATAGGGCCTAATTGTCATCGTTATAATACTGTCATCAACTTAGGCTAAGCTCAATTGTAATGCAAAGGCTTAGTAGGTTTTGTATATCTGGGACGTTTACAACAGCTGTCGATTAAACTAACAAAACCATAAAACTGAACCAGGGTGGCTGCCAGCCGGGTACCAACGGCTGTTGGGTAGACTTAAGGGAACATTTCACAAACTTTCATAGGATGCTTGTACATGTACATTATATTGGTTGCTCCGATGTTTTTATTAGGCTAACTGAGAATGTATCAGGTATAAATACTGTAATTATAGTGTTCTTTATTTTATTTATCTAATACAGAAAAGACCCCTCCGCAGAATAAACTGCTCTTTTGGGCCGTTTCTCAGGTTGCGGATATGGATACCATTTCACACATCATCGTAGTAATTGTGATTATGATTTGTTTGCCTAGGCGAATGTGTATTACATTAGATGGGAGGCAGTTTTTTGGTTGATGCAAGTCATTCTTGGTTTGCATCTTCCAATCCCATCTGTTTCTTGGAGTCTGTGTAAGACAGGTTCGTTTAAAGCCATCTTGATGGCGTTCTAGTATAATATGTTGTATACATCACTAGTGGTGTACTACTTACCTACTAACTTACTAATCAGGTCGGTAGACTTATGCAGTGGAAGTTGTTATTGTCCTCCATAACCAACGTCGTAACTAACAACTAATTCCTGCCAACTTTGTTAATATATATTTAGGTAATGTATAAGAGGGGTAATATATATTAATAAGGCTCTGCATCACGTAGTAAGATATATTACATACTGAAAACCATTAACATTATGAAAAGATAGGTCAAATCGAAATATTTATATCTGCAGTTTATAGTTAAGCATTAAGTAATAATCATGAGAACAAGGATATTAGCAAT